>CM074287.1:21003745-21026245 GCA_037194245.1 Opsariichthys bidens
TACCCATCATTTGCTCATTCGTACATTCGTTCCATCCATCTATCCATCCATCCATCCATCCATCCATCCATCCATATATCCATCCATCCATCCATCTTCCTACCCATCTTCGTTCCATCCATCTATCTATCCATCCTTCCATCCATCCATCTATACATCCATCCATCCATCTTCCTACCCATCTTCGTTCCATCTATCTATCTATCCATCCATCCTTCTACCCATCATTTGCTCATTCGTACATTCGTTCCATCCATCTATCTATCCATCCATCCATCTATATATCCATCCATCCATCCATCTTCCTACCCATCTTTGTTCCATCTATCTATCTATCCATCCATCCTTCTACCCATCATTTGCTCATTCGTACATTCGTTCCATCCATCTATCTATCCATCCGTCCATCCATCCATCTATACATCCATCTATCTATACATCCATTAATCCATCCATCCATCCATCTTCCTACTCATCTTCGTTCCATCCATCTATCTATCCGTCCATCCATCCATCCATCTATACATCCATCCATCTTCCTAACAATCAATCGTACATTCCTTCCATCTATCTATCCTTCCATCCTTCTACCCATCATTCGCTCATTCGTACATTTGTTCCTTCCATCCATTCATATATCCGTCTGTCGTTCTTTCTATCCATCATCCATCCATTCATCCATCATCCATCTCATTGGTATTTGTGGTTGGTATAAATCTAACAAAATTTAAAAAATATTTTATATATAACAAGAAAAAATGTACTGATTATATTAATTTCAAATAATTGAACAAATAGTATACTTTTTCAGCGAATGAACAATTGCAAACATCTTAGCAAACACCACAAACAAAAAAGAACAACTAGCACTGACTTTTCTTTTTTCATAATAAATTTGTGAAACTATTATTTTAAGAATAGTATAAATTATGTAAAAAGACAGTGTGATCTTTCAACATCAGCATCAGCAAGAAGTGACGCATGTGTTTGTTTACATTTTTCCCCTCCATCACAAACTCATTCTGCCAGCCCATGTGCCGTTGACAGCACAGCGCACGTGAGGCTGACGGATGAGCTGTTGCCATGGCAACGAGCCAGCGTCAGCGGGTCGGTTTGTACTCCGTCTCTGTTTGTGTATAAAACACACACGTGTATTAAGTGCTCGGTCTCATCTTACTGTATCGGATTTTCTCAGTAACGCGCTCCTCACTGTGAGGTCACAGGAAACTACCCTCGGTGAATAATGCAAAATCCCTCACTTGGATTACATAAAAGAAACATTAGGTAGAGCAGCCTTAAAACAGATCATGAGGGCTAGATAATACTAATAATTCAAACCTGGGCACACACCAAAAAAGGACAATTTCTGTTGCCACATCAAAGAAAATGTATATTCTTGCATTTCCAATCATGCTTAAACTCATGTGGCCATTTTGGGCTTGTAGCGAAATGACACAGATACTGTTCGGTCTGTTGTGACCAAATTTGGTATGTTCAGATTGGCACACTACCATACTACCTGTACTATTCCTGGACAGAAACCATAATCAAAGACCAGAAAATCTAGTTATGTTTATTATTCTATACAAACACATAACAGCATGAGAAAAACATTGCACTGGCAGACAGACATAAACAGCTGCGATCATAATGCGATTAAGGCAGTACTGCGATCAACCGCGAGCTCTTGTAAACAGAATTTTGTGATTATGTTATTATGATTATGCTCATAATTAGAGCAACCATTATGAGAGTAAAACACTCTCTGTGTACATTTTAATGGCAAAAAAATGCATGCGTTTCTGCTATAGACAGATGAGGCATTATGCAAATGCATGGGTTTGAAAACAGAATATCAACATTTCTGGAGAGCGCAGGAAATTTAGCATTTTAGCAAAAGAGTCTATTGCATTTGAATTAGTGTGCATTTAAAGGCACAGTCTGTATTTTTCGCCGCTAGGGGGCCCTAAACTCTTCAAAACAATAACAAAGTCGTAGATTGAATGAGTGTGGAATCATGGAACTTGTCGTCATGCCGATGGGGAAATAATGTTTATGGATGAGTGAATGCATGTTTTTAACATGACTGTGGTATGAAGCGGGGCGCGATTGCTAATGAGAGACGGATATCAGTGGCACACGCCTGGGGGATTTAAAGAAATGAGGACATTTCGTTCCACCGAACTACTCGCAAGTGCTGAAACACTTTAAAGGTCAGATTATTTGACTAATTAAAACTGTGAGGTAACGCAGCTGTAACGCAAAGTCAGTGGGTTTCGATCCAAATGCAGCTTTATTCATAAAACGTAGTCGTACAGGCAATGGTCAACACAACAGCAAACAATAGTGGCCGGGAACAGGCAGTCTCGTGGTAAATAGTCAAGGCAAATGGTCAATAGGCAGGCAGATAAACAACAAAACGGAGAACAGGCAGGGTCAGGTAACAGGCAGAACAAAACAAGGAATAAACGCTCGGAATTGTGACATGGGAATCAACAATACTTCGCAACGTGGCTGTGTGTGAGTGGTGCTTTTATAGAGGTGAGGTGTGAATGTAATTGAATCAAGGTAATGTACAACAGCTGGCTAGGGTGAGGGGCTTGTGGGAAATGTAGTCCATAAATAGAGTCCATGATGTGAAAGGGTGACCTCTGGTGACAAGTGTGTGAAAGGTGACGGAGCGGATTCATTACAGCAGCGCTTAGTCAAACGTTTCACTATCATACTAAACTGCATTTCAGTGTGTTGAAAGTTGTAATGTTATTCTGTGTGTTAGTTTGTTGGCTTCAAAGTAAGCTAGATCAACATTAATATCATACTGATGATATTTCATCGTGTTGAGTTATATAATCGATTACGTAGCCTGCATTTGCTTAACTTCTCTTATAACGTGCAAGAGCGGCGTCTCTGTGAAGTTGAAGTTTGCTGTAAAGCTCTCATCATCTCGGAAACGCCGCGCCAATATTGATCCTCGTTTTATTTCTCCTTTTGTCCCAAAGTTTGCTTGCTATGGTCCGTAAAGTTTGAACGAAACAACAACAGTGTGCTGCTGGACCGTCTGTCGCCATGGTTATTATGCAGTACATGCGGAAACCACTTACTTGGAAACATTTAGGATAGTGTATGAAATATGTGCAAATGGTTTTTGTATATTTTAATGTAACATTTTTTACATATTGTACCTTTACAATGAAATGTTCTTTTCAAAATACTCTCACAGAGACCGGCGTATGGCATGTCAGCACTAATGCGAGCTCATATGGCAGCGGCGCAGCTCACGCTCCCTCTCACTAAACAAGCCTGGAGTGAGGAGTGCTTATTAGCCACTGCGCTCGGGGCGAAGTAAGAGCACTAACTCAAACACGCATTCTGGGACTCCTCTGACATCCGTCACTCAGACATGTGGAGGATGTATGCACGACGTTACGCCGCATATCTCAGAGTTAGCCACTGTTAGATGCCAGAAAACTCTGTGAGAGGCAGATGGGACTTGGAACGAGAGCTTCGGCAAAACGTTTCGGTTGTAAAACTACAGTATGTAAACACAGAAACTGTTCGCCAATGTGCATATTTGGGAAAAGAATGGCTGCTGGGTTCAGCTTTAACTGTCGGAAACAGGATGGCTCATGGCTTTATCAGCCCTGAAGAGTTGGCACAAGTCGAGAATTATGAGTGTGGTGAACTATTAATGAGCGCCGCATGTGGATGAAAAGAAGAGCGCCGTGACCTCACGATCTCTCCTCTCTCCTCCCGCAACGACGGGTCACGACCTCACGACCCTCAGCAGGGGGCATGACAGAGGCACTTTGGACAAAAAGCAGACCTTTCTTAGATTCATTATGTTGTTAATGCGTAGGTGAATCTGGCAAAAACATGTCGAAGTCGCAGTCTACCCCAAAATCAAGGTTTTTCAAAATAAATTTGACTGTAATATGGTTAAAATGCATATATAATCATGTTTAAATACTGTACATTTTTAAATAATGTACATGTATATAATAATAATAATAGAAATAATAAATGTGTAAATGTGCTTACATGCTAATATACTATTAATTATATATTAATATATAGTTATAATAATGACAATATTTACATCTAATTATATACATATATGTATAAATTGGAAATAAAAATAAAATACATTTAATATTACTACACTAATATATATATATAAAATATACAGTACATATGAAAAATATTTTATATATATATTGTATATCTCTCTCTTTCTCTCTCTCTCTCTATATATAAAAATATACAGTACATATGAAAAATATTTTATATATATTGTATATATATATATATATATAGAGAGAGAGATTATGTGTACTGTATATTATATACACTGCATTTAATATTTATAATCTAATATATATATATAAATTCATTATAATACATTATAATACATTATATGTAATATTAACACAATAATATAGAATTATTATATATACACATATATAATCATGTTTATATACTGTAAATATTTAAAGTATATATGACATGCATATAATAAAATGATAAATAATAATGTGTAAATATCCTTAAATTATCATGATGATATGACTAATATTAATATATAGTCATAAAAAATTTACATCTAATTATTATTATAATATATTATTATTAATTATATATTTAAATTGGGAATACAATCAATTAATTAAATGTAATATTAATAAAATAATATATAAATATTATATACAGTACATCTTTAAATATATATACACATATATAAAAATATGTATTATATAAATATACATATATACATTTTTAGAAATTATATATAGTACATTATTATATAAAGTATCATATTTACAATAAAAATGATATTTATATCAAATAATACATAAACACACACATACAACACACCTTACTGCACTACAGTCATATTTACATGTGTAAAATATTTTAATGTTAATGTGACAACCAAAACAGAAAAAGCAGGCCTCATTTTCTTAAAAATATATTTCAGTATTTTATGGTGGGGTCAAATGTGACCTGTGCATGTTCCTGACAGATTTCGAGAAGTGTTTGGAGACAGAAACACTTCCTTTCTTCTGTGTGTTACTCCGGTTTTCCACTAGGGTCACACACAGACTGCCGGGAAGTGTAAGAGGCCGATTAAATATAGAACGCACGGAAAGCGAGGTTAAGTGGATTGAGACAACATCGCTCTTTGCGTGGGAGTTTTTCAGCTCCTTCCTTTCATTACATTTTTTCTTCTCCCGTCTCAATCCGTTATCAAAACACAGTCCGGCGTGAAGAACATCAAGAGACGCGAGTCAGCGACGAGCTTGTCAAACAAGCCTTCTCCAAGAAGATGTTCAGTGCAAACAATGGGCCATAAAACCAAACCCTGGCTCTCTTAAGCTGTAGCACATGTGTGTTTGTGTGTTTTATCACAGACTAAAACAAGAGAGGTGTTTATGGGAAAGTTGCTCAAGCACTTTCGCTTTGAGAGCGGCTGACAGAACCCAGAGAGCCCGGCCTTAAAAAGCACATATTATCTTGCTCTTCAGCGCAACCTTTACGACATCCTGTGATAGCGAAATCTGCCCATTACCCGACTGAAATGGACTCTCTCCACGGCTAATGTCCTCGGATTAGTGTGATTGTTGTCTGTGTGCTTATGTGTGTGTGCATAGGTGATATCAACAACAGATCCAGGGAACAAAATGAGGGTTGCTGGTGGAAACAGTATCGATCCGTCCTGGTCATTGTGAAGAGAGCGGTACACACATCCAGGACAGCCGGGAGGGAAAAGTCCTCTAATAGCGTCTCATTGATCACAGTGAACTAGGGCTTATACACGAGACAACTCTTTAGCACAGCACAGAGAGATGCTGAGTCATGTTATTCTACGTGCATATGCATTCGAAACACAGCGTCCGACGGGATGTGAATGTGCTTTAGCATAAAAGCGAGGGCTTTGATTCAGAAACTTGCGCAGGCACGTGTTTCTACACTCGGCTCACGCACACGAGACCGCATCACGCGCAGATGGTAACGCTCCATCCACGGAGCATAACAGGTGCAGCGAGGCATGAAAGAGGAAGAACCTTTACACCAGCTGAGATGTTTCCCGTACACTTTACCGTGACTGTCCCATCAAAATACAACGGCATGAAGGAGCCGTTTGGGTAGTTCGCTCAATAAGCACAATCTGGAACTAATGTGGTGCTTATATCCAAAGTGTCAAAAAACCTGTAAGGGGTCCTGTCCATCACCCCAGCATTAAAAGAAAATGAAATTATATTTTGCAAAAGATTATTGAGTTTTCGTGACATATAAAGCATATTTCACTCTCAAAATTACTGTAATGCAAAAAATATATTTTTATAATGATAGCTGTTATAATAACTAGCCCCCTAGCCCCTATTTTCCTCTCTGCATTCGCACCACCATTAGGAACTCTGAAGTGACGTAAGATGATAATGCCCCTTTTCACAAGATGTAATATCAGTCTCTGGTGTCTCCAGAATGTGTCTGAAGTTTCAGCTCAAAATCCCCCACAGATCATTTATTAGAGCTTGTTAAAATCGCCTCTATTTGGCTGTGAGCAAAAACACGCCATTTTTGTGTGTGTCCCTTTAAATGCAAATGAGCTGCTGCTCCCGTCCCCTTTCCAGAAGAGGGCGGAGCTTTAACAGCTCAACAACAACAAAGATGGAGAATCTCACGATTGTCAGACGGTGTTCATCCTTACATTGTTCAAACCGGAGTCGACACTGATGGAGAGACTCAGGAAGAAGTTACAACTTTTAGACGTTTCTGAACGGTTAGTGGATAAATCGATGTAGTTGCTGTGGAGTTGATACACTCATCACTAGCGTGTGTCGTCATGTTCATCTTTTTTCCTTGAATTGACCCTCGTTTGTGAAGCAGTCCGGTGTTAAATGACGGCATCAACAACACTCGACTACAAAGACTCTTCCTCTTCTCTAAAGCAGCCCAACATCACTAACCCTAAAATTTACAAAAACCCTACCCCCAAGAACACATAACAAAGGGGGCGGGGTTAAAGTAAATTTTAGAGTTAGTGATGTCACTAACCCAGGAAGAAGCTCATTGTAGTCCCTACCAGCAGTTTGTTGTAGTCCTTAAAAAGCGTTTTCCGTAAAAGAAAATTTCTGTGTTTCGTATGGCATTCGTTCGGCCAATCAATGCCCATTTTTGTTACTGGTAGTTCCTATTGTCCTGGGTTAGACCCTACTCTGAAGTACGAGCTAATTTAGTCCGCCAAAAGGCGTTCGTATAACTAAAATTATTCCCAGTTCCTGTGGTGTGAACTAACCACTTCCTCTAGGAGTTGTAGGAACTACGGAAACGTTCCTCCGGTGCGAAAGCCCCTAATGATATATTATAGAAATTGAAGTATTTCTACATCATGGTTGCATTTTTGTACTCCATTTACAATGATCATGTATTAACTATGCAGTACAAAAAATTACAGTAATGAGAATTTGGGGTTTTTAATGTGCTTAAATGTCTTGAAATACATTACACAAATTATCCATGCACTATCGCTCAGAAGTTTGAGGCGAGTAAGATTTTTTAACTTATTCTCACCAAGGCTGCATTTATTTGATCAAAAATACAGTAAAAACAGTACAATTGTGAAATATTATTACAATTTTAAATAACTATTTTCTATTTGAATAAATTATAGAATGTAATAAATTCATCTGATTAAAAGCTGAATCTTCAGCATCATTACTGATGTCATTCTAATACAATGATTTACATTTATGATTATTATTATTATTATTATCAATGCTGAACAGGATTGTTTGCTAAACAGAAACTTTACAAGAACTGCATTTTTGAAATATAATAATAATCTTTTCTAGCATTATAAATGTCTCTATGGTCCATTTTGATTAATTTAATGCATCCTTGATGAGTAAAAATGCAAATTCCTTTTTTACAAAATCTTTCTGACGCCAAACTTTTGAATGGTATTGTACATGAATATAAATAAATGCAGTACACAAGGCACAAACACATCTGAATCCTCAACCGACCCAGATCTTTAACCACTAACCCCAGATCTGCTCCTGAACGCAACGATATTACAGTCTTGGCCGGTGGAATGCATTCATGTTTTTGCATGGAAATGAGTTTTTAAGCATGATAAGTGACACAAAACAAGCGTGACAAACTGCGGTACTTCAGCACCACGCAGACTGCGTATCGCCATTGCTCTTGCCCCATGACGGCAGTTTTAACAGCCAAAGTGTCACAACGGCATCATAAAAATTACAGCACGACTAAATTGTGAATGAACCGAGCTGCCTGAGGTCCTCACAGCACAAGAATGTTAATGGCTGCTTGTGGAAAGAGCAGCCTTTTAAAGTCTTCTTGCTTTACTCCACAATACTGAATTGGCAGAAGGAGTCTGTGTCACAGCGCTTCGACACTTTCACCCATGAGCAAGAGCCAAGTGTTTTTAAACCTCTGTTTGGTGCACAGACTACCATAACAAGACTACAAACCACGTCAATACTGTGCACTGTTGAAAAATGAGGTGGTTTTTATAGGGGGTTACTTGAGATTCTTGGTGTGGCGTCCCACAAATTCCAAGAGCTCAACTCTAGTTCTGTGACGTCCGACTGCGGTGATGTTGGATGCAGACGTCTTTACTCTTGACTCAGTGTTACCAGAGGTAATGATCTGAATCCGGTGAGCTTCCAGCTTTGAACCAAAATATTGTATTTGATCTTGTTCCATTTCTTCTTCTCTCCGTTCAAATGTTAAAAACATCATTTTTTGTCATCGTAATACACACGACCTGGGCCGTTGTGTGAGGTGAGTTGGATGGGAAAGTGATCGAGACGAAGATAAATCCGTAAGTGGAGTAATGATTTACACAACCTCTGAGCGTCCCTGACATACCAAAAATACTGTATGACTGTAAAATAAAATGTTTTATTTGAATTAAGTTTAAACGAATACTAAAAACTACGTAGACAACTAAAAATTTTAAATGAAAAACTACATAGAAAAATTAAAAAATAAATAAAATAAAATTTCTTAAAAAATGTCAAATGAAAATATAAACAGAAAACATAAAAAATAAATAAAAAATTAAATAAGAACAAAAACTATGATAGTATATCAATAATACAAAAATGTTTATAAATTATTTCTAAAAAATAGAAAAGTTTGACAACTTTGAAATATCACAAATTGACAAATTGGAATTATGCAAAAGTTAACTATAAAAACAAACAAACACACCAAAACCGTTCCGGTTTTTAAGATCCAGAGAAACTGCCAAAAGTATCCAAACTTTTCACTTCCAGTGAACAGATGAAAATTAGCAATAATCAAAGGAATATGTTTAATCTCCCACCTGGTGGCCATGACAAGGGCAGAGCGGACCGTGTCTGGCGGCGGCCCGCCTCTTCCTCATGATGCCAGTGTTGGGTTTGATCAGAGATCAGTCCGTCTGGCTGCTTCCTAGTGTGTTTAGTGGTGCTGTGAGTGTGAAGTCCACCCCTCACACATCGCCAGCCGCTGCCCCGGGCCGCGGGAGAGAGACGCGGCGCACAGGTGCTCCACACGGCACAGGAAACATTTATATTGAAAATAGCCTGTTGCTAAGTGACAGCCGGGCAAAGAGCGTTACCTCAGGGCCCGAGCAATAAATAGTTGCTTGAGCTAAACTGGTCAACAAAAATGCCTTCCCACTCCTTTACACTTTTTTTACGACACAGTGAGATTTGATCGTTTTTCTTCACTCACTATTGTTCACACTGACAGTACGTTTGCAGCGGCAAGGCAACGAGAAGTCATTCGTTTGAATAAAAGTCTGCGATTTCCAGGAACACGCGTGACTACGCGATGTGAACAAGTCCAGTGCTGTACGTGATGAAGCCGAGACGTTTCATGTTTATGTATAATATATATATATATATATATATATATATATATATATAGTGAATATTGTAAAAATACATTTTAAAGTAATGCAAAAAGATATATAGTTTATTTAATATATAAATATGCAAAATTATATATTATTGACATTAATTACTACATTATGGTACCATTTTGATACTCTATCAAAATACTCTAGTAATATGAATCTTATAAGAAAAAAAAATCAAAATTGACTAGTTTATTCATTTTAATTTAAATAAAATGTTTACATGCATTACAGTAATTGGAATTTTGTGGTTTGAATGTATATAATATAAAATAATATTAAAAAAATGCTGTAACGATTAGTCGCATTCCAAAATGCTGTGTATATTTATTATGTATATATAAATATACACACATGCGTATTTTTGTTAAATATATACAAAAAAAAAAATACATATACATGCATGTGCGTTATTATATATACAGTACACACATATATATATTATATAAACAAACTTTTATTTTGGAATGCAGTTAATCAAGGTTAATCATTTGACAGAACTATATAATATAATATAATATACAATAATATAATGTGAGAAAAGTTTGTTCATGCAAATGAGCAGTGATGTAATGTGGCAGTTACTAATGAGTGTGAAGGTAGTTGAACACTAACATCAACAATACATCCACTTGGGAAGCCCAGTGCACCCTGGGAAAGGTACGAGGACAAGCAGGGTCTCCTGAGGTCCACACATTCACACTTCTTCACTTTCTCTCCTCTCATCAATGGTCACAAGTTCAAATATCAGCCGTGTTTACACTACTCCACACCTTTTCAAGTTATTGGAACCTGGAGATGGCTGCTTTCCACAGATCAATAGGAGGAAAACAGGCAGAAATCATGCACACGAATGGCTGCAGTTTGAAAGCTTGTGGGTGAACGAGAACTTTGAAGTGCTAATCAGTGTTTCATGCAGCGAATACGATACAGAGACAAGAGAAAACCACGTCCCTTAATTGACAAATGATAAAACCACTCTGTAATTAGAAAAGAGAGCAAGCTCTGTTAGCTAGCAAACACACACACACACACACACAAATATATCTGAACACCATGTGTGCCTGAATATGACTGTGAAGCAGAAAGAGCAGCATCGATCCTCAGGGGGAGGATATCCTTCTGATAAGACGGCTTAAACACTGAACACACACACACACACACACACACACACACTTGCCTCCCACTATTCATTTGCCACTAAGCCCTGAAATGCAGACACTACTAGTCATGCAAGCTTGATTGTTGCATACCAAAATATGTGTAAAGAACAATTTGCATTCTCAGAGCTCCCACAAGGGGCACTATAGCCAATGTTAGCATGAGCCATTTTCTTCTACAGTCAGTTTTCACTTTAAAGTCACCATGAAATCAAACCATTCTTATTTTTTTATGGAAGATCGCAGTAATCTGTGCACATCATTTTTATGAAATTCATTTGCCTTGTAATCTTTAAACAAAATAACTTCTTCTCTTCTCTGATGACGTGTTTACTGGTGCGTGGGCGGGGCAACCTGTCACTCACATGAGGTCAGCCAATAGCAAACCACAACCATCCAATCATCCAATCAATTGACCCTTTGCAAAGACGCGCCTCCTTTAGTTACTGTTCCTTTGTCCGACAACCCATGCGCTCGCATGCCACACATCATGTTCTCATGCAGTGAAAAATACATCCCGGAGCAAAGGGGACACTGACAACGCGATTTATTATTATTTTTTTAAATATTGTAAATTTTTAAAGAATTTTAAACAATAAATAGCGTCTAGTGTCGTGACAGATCGCTGCAGCTCTTCATACTAGTTCAATTATAGCATCAAATAAACATGAATGAACATCAGAAGAAATGTTGTTTCGAGCGCGGAAAGACGTGAGGACACACAGTTATCACACAAATTCACCAACGTTAATCTACTGACTCCCCTGACCGCTTTGATGGACAAAATGGCGGATTTGGGATTATGATTGGTCAGATCGCCTGTCAAACAAACTGTTTGTGAAGAGTCAATTTCTCCATGGACAAAATCAAGCCCCGCCCTACATTTCTTCTGGTTCCAAAAGCCATTTCACTCGATTGTATACACCGATCAGGCATAACATTATGAGCACTGACAGGTGATGTGAATAACACTGGGGATCTCTTCAGTGGGTGGGATATATTAGGCAGCAAATTTGATGTGTTAGAAGCAGGAAAAATGGGGGAGCGTAAGAATTTGAGCGAGTTTAACAAGGGTGTCAGAGCATCTCCAAAACTGCAGCTCTTGTGGGTGTTCCCGGTCCCGGCAGTGGTCAGTGTAAAAGTTCATGCTGGTTCTGATAGAAAGGTGTCAGAAAAATGGTTCAGGAATGGTTTGAGGAGCACAACAACGAGTTTGACGTGTTGGCTTGGCCTCCAAATTCCCGGAACGCCTCAGGGCTGTTTTGGCAGCAAAAGGGGGACCGACACAATATTAGGATGGTGGTCATAATGTTATGCCTGCTCGGTGTACGTCAAAATAGAAAAGAATCATGTCGACATTTAGGTCAAGCACTATCACAGAGGAGCTACAGCTTGAAGAGAAGCCAATTTCATGCTTTCCGGAGCTCCATAAAACATTTACTAATATCGAAATAATTTTGTTTCGATTATTTGTAAACTTTTTTGTGATACAACATATGCACAAAATCAGAATACATGGTTAATTTCGATTGACTTTTTGGAGAAAGCAAAAATGTAAATGGGTGTGAATGTAAAAAACGGTGTGTACATTTGTTACAGCAAATGCAAAAGTCTGTAAACAGGCCCAACATTCTTTATAGCAAGATACTACGCATACTTGCGTTGAGCATATTCCTGGCCTTAAGCTGCATCCCAAATGACGCAGAATGCACTCAACTGTGAAGTGCAAGAAATTTATAACGTTATATTGTCATTCAATACAAATCTATTAGCCCCTCCCCCTTTGCCATATAAGGAAAGCTGTGACAGTGAGTGCATTAAGTGTCGGTTAATTAAGTGCATCATCAGGGTATTAAAAGTGCACTTCTTTTTTGAAATTTCGGCGTGAACAAGCTACTCGCTCTATTTATGCTACAAAACATAAGAATGGGGACGCACCTCTAGTCTTTCTCACACACACACACACATACATAAATTGCGAATCGCTCACAAAGAACAACGATTACGTTCTTTCCTCATGTGGATTGTTCCTGCTATCAGCTCACAGCCTTACAGTTCTCTCAAGGCCCAGTGCATTGTGGGAGGCGTCCTCACTGGCCCAGCACGGTCTGACAGCTTTATTGTAAGACACGGTGACTGACAGCTGTTTTCTAAGGTTACGTTCATGTCGCGCTGTCATGTATTATGCTTTAACTTATGTCTCTGTCAGCACTGTAATAGCTTTAACTCGTCTCCGCTGTCGAGGTTTACCACTCTAGCTTTTGACACAAATCCCCTCGCGGAAACGGCAGACCTCCGTTAACACGCGACCCCGGGTGAAATCGCTGTCCTTCTGACGGGCTGCACCGCAAGGCCACGATGCCAAAGTCTCGAGTGACCCGACGGAAGGAAAAAAGAGTTTCCTTTCTGTCAGAGGCAAAGGCATAAATAGGTGGAGGTTAGACTGCTGGGAATGAATGAAGCACCGAGGGACAAACGCAGGGGCACAGAGTACAGAAACACGTCAGTAAAGACGTCACGCTACTCCCTGCTCTCACCCAGCCGTGAAAAGAACTAGATAAAATGTGCAAACACATTAGCATATGCGCACACAAACACACACGCTGGGGAGTTCCTGAATAAAAAAAAGTGTGGGTAAATTTGAAACACACACATCCAAAACAATCATATGTCATCAAATGTGTCCTAATCTATTGGATAAAATATTATCCACTGTGTATACTATAATGCAATTGTAACGCAGATTCCATTAGTTAATGCATTAACTAACATGAATTAACAATGTGCAATACTTGTCACAGTATTTATTAATCTTTGTTAATGTTAGTTAATCGTTCATGGCTAGTTCAGCTCCATTAAACTACTTTTGATTTTAATAATGTATTATTAATGAATCTTAACAAAGATTATTAAAGTCCCCGTGTGGTGAAAATCCAGTTTTTAATCTTGTATTTTTTTAATGTGCTTTAAGAGTATTTTCTCTTTAAAACCGCAGTGAACCAGAAACACGGAAATCGCTGTTGTTTGTGATGTCACAAACTACCTTGTAACCAATCACATCAATGTGTGATCGGCAACGAGCGGATATCTGAGCTCGTGCGAGTGAGTGGAGGCGGGGCTAATTTGCATATTCATAGAACCACGTATACTAAATGAGGCAAGGGTGTCGAGTTACATTCAAGCTATTTTAAGACATAAAATATGTAATTTTAGTGGTCAAAGATGAGTTTTAAAGAATAAAACATTTGACTACAGCGGGACTTTAAATGCTTTAGAACAGGTGTGGTGAACTCCGGTCCTGCAGAGTTTAGCTCCAACCCTGATAAAAACTCACTGGCCTTTAGCTTTCTAGCAACCCTTCAGGCCTTGAATAGCCTGTTCAGGTGTGTTTGATTAGGCTTGGAGCTGAACTCTGCAGGACTGTGGCTCTCCAGGATCGATGTCAGCCCAGCTTTAGAAGTATTTCTCATAGTTAGTTCAGTGTTAACAAACAGAACCTTCTTGTAAAGTGTCTATAAAACATGCTTTCTTAAAAAATATTGTTTTAAATTAATATTCAATTTATAGGTTTTTCCTGTTTTCAATATCCATTTTCATCCCCATAGTCATTTTTTTCTTCATTTTTTTTTTTAAAAATTAAAGAACATAAAAATTGACTCCAAAACCAGTAACTTCAAAGTTTCTGTACATTATTACAAAGTTGCAAAGTTCAAAAGGAACCGCAGAACAGGACAGACTCTTTTCTTGCCAAGAGTGATGACGTCACTGATGATGTTTAAAAGACATCATAGGGGTCAGATAGGGGTCACCACCTCACATATTCATTTACACTGTAGTCATAATGATTAATCAGAGATCTAGCAACAAAACAAACAATTCACAGCTCCCATTTCACCACAAAATCAAGATGATTTTGATTTTTTTCATGCCTTTTTTGACGATTTTGAATATATATATATTTTTAAATCCCATTATTATCTCTATAATATACGATCATTTATTATTAACTTAAATAAGTGCAAACTAAAAGGCAGTTCAACAGCTATTACTATGATTTATATCACTTTTTCACACTATACTGAGAAAGACACCACAAAATTTGCACAAATTATGCTTAGTTTTGAAAATAGTGACAAATAAAACCTTAATGACAGGGTTCTTTTTTTAAAGTAAAATTATTTTCAATTTCTCTCATTTTGGGGTGAAATGTGGTCCAGAGATGTTCTCTCAGGTTTCATCAGGTTCAGATTCATCAGCTCTTTTTTCAGTCATCCGCACACACACACACACACACACACGTTGTGTTTTCATGTTTTATGGGGTCATTCCATAGGCGTGATGGTTTTTATACTGTACAAACCGTATATTCTGTCCCCCTACACTAAACCAACCCATCACAGAAAATGTTCTGCTATTTTAGATTTTCAAAAAAGATAATTCTGTATGATTTATAAGCTTGTTTCCTCATGGGGACCAAAAAAATGTCCCCACAAGATCAAAATTTACTAGTATTACTATACCTGTGGGGACATTTTGGTCCCCATAACGTAGGGAATACCCGCCCACACACACACACACACACACACACACACACACTCCCTCACCTGAGATCCTCGGGCGCCTCTTTTGTGGTCCCATTCTTGCTGTGGGAGCATCTGTGAACAGACACACAGGATGTTTTGAGTCACACACACAGAATGGTGCAGCACATATTCCATTCACCTTTCACTATTCAGCATCTAGTGAGGCTATACGCTCTACCTCGCTCACTAAAAATACAGCACAGAGAGAGAGAGAGCGAGAGAGAGAGAGAGAGAGAGAGAGAGAGATCAGGGCCTCCAGGGATGCCTCTCTCTCTCTCTCTCTCTCTCTCTCTCTCTCTCTCTCTCCTCCCCCCTCCCTCTCGCACACTTTCCATTTTGTTCAGTGACACACGCTCATAATTCAATTTCACAGTCAGGCTGCCTTTACTCGGCGCTCTTCGCCGCTTAACAGCTTCTCAAAGGCTGTAAACTTTACACACTCTAATTAACAGACAGTAGGAGGTTCCCGCAGGCGGCAAAAAACAGGCCTCGTTGACTCGAGAGTCGCACAAAAAACAAAACAAAAACGTGTTGCCCACAATTGAAGAGCACCCTGTTCGAGAAACACCAGAGGACGAAAAGCCGGGCACCCTTTCAACCCCGCCGAAATAGCCTATGGACTCAAGCCTGGGAAACTTGACTTTTATAAATAAAATGCAGCTATTTGAGTGAATATTTTCCTTCGGTTTGAAGGGTGAGGAAGCCAAACAAATGGCATTCTGGCTGGGTTTATTGTATACAGAGAGACAGGCTGTAAATCAGGGTACTTGCTTCGGCCACCCTCGATCCCGTCAACTCCCTGGTACACGATGTGAGCTGGCACTGGACAGAGCAGAACTGCAGAAGTATTTACAGCCGGACGAAGTCCTAATACCTCTAAATATACTTTCCATAGTTGGGTGAAACGGTCATGGAAAACTCCAGAATAGTTCACATCTGATACACACATGATTTGTCATTATGCTTTTTCATAGATTACCGGTCATGTAGTGTGTAATAGAGCTGTTTGTGAAGGTAAAAGCTCTGCAAAGTTTCAAAGATCAAGTTCTGAATCGACTCGTTTCTGTAATTCCAATCTTACTTCCTGCTTGAACCTACGTAGGTTTGCCAGCCTATAGTCTTCATCGGCTGCTTTGACCCGCCCTCAAACACAAGTAAATCCACTTCCTAAGGATGAGGACTCTCGCTGGAATTGATACGATAAAATCGACGTTCACTGTGATGAGTGAATATCCGGGGATGAGGAAGAGCTGAAATTCAGATACGGTAATGGGAGTTTAGTTTCCTACACACGCTGTAAGCAGTAGACAGACTGGGCAATCTGACCAATCAGAGCAGAGCAGGCTCTCAGAAAGGCGGGGTTTAGAGCGACTGATGCTGCAATGTATGTTATGAAAAGTGTTTTTTGACCTCGGATGCATGTGGAAGGAGACTCCAAAACAAGATAAAATAAGTCACTGATATTATGGCTGGCTGAAAATGGTTCTGTCGTTAACTCGGTGTCAATCAGAGTCTCGGCCGGGCCGCTGCGGGTTACATAATGTTACGTAAAGTCTCTTTGGCTGAGGGTCAAGCCGTGTCCTCAACAGAAGCTTTAGGAAACCAATGGCTGTCATTCATGACATTGCCATCATGCATTCATTCATTACCACCACCATTTGCTAGTAAAGAAGTCCTTTCACAGGCTCTTAAGAGGTCTGAACCACAATCCTGCTTCTATTCATACATAAATAATAAAGATGATTCACAACAAACTGCTCCTTTAAGCAAGTTCCATTCAGTTGGTATTAAAACTACACGGCTGTGTATCGAAACGACGACACATAAATGAATAATTATCAAAAAATTAGAGTGACAGAATATAGCGCAAGAATTTTACATCAAGTGCAAATGAATAAAAGAGTTGTTTTTTTTTCCCAAAAGTGCTAAGAATCAATCACTTTTTAAAAGTACACTCTCATAAAACAACAGATTCGGTGCGATTCTCTAGAATAATTCAAAAGAAATTCTTTCAAATAATTTTAAAGAACACTTCAAACCGAAAACATGTCTTAAATGATACTTTCATGTTTAAGGGGTTATTTCGATTTTTCTAAGTACACTGTAAACCCTAACGCTCAAAACAATTAACTGGTTTGAGTAGGTCAAACTCAAATTAAACAAATTAGTTCAATCCAATCAACTTTAATGAGTAATTAGAACTTTCTTTTTATTTTGAGTTCACGGAACTAAGTAATCCAAACTGTTTCAATGCTTTGAGTTTTATGAACGTAAATTGACCTAAAACTGAGCTGGGATTTCTATTTCCCAGCTTGCGTTGCCATGACACCCGAAAGGGAGAATAAATACTGAAATTAAGTGTTATATCAAGGTTTTGTGTGAAAGATTAATGTCATATATTCACACATACACATTAAAATGCTGGGTTAAAAACAACCTAAGTAGGGTTTAAAATGGACAAACCAAGAGATCGGGTTGTTTTGACCCAGTGGTTGGGTTAAAAGTTTGCCCCAACCGGCTGGGTAGTTTTGTTTAAAAACTATTGTTTAAAAATTACTGTATGGCAGGCTTAAAATGAACCCAAAATAAAGGTGAATATTTATTAATAACATATTTAATGAATGTTTTTAATTAAATTAATAATTAATATTAATAAATGTTAATTTCCAACATACTTTAGGTTTATATATATATATATATATATAATGATCATTTTAAGTTTAATGTATGAATTAAGTTAAACAAAAATTTCAATTAAAATGTATGAGTACAAAATTTAAATCTGACATTTCTTCTTAAACTTAAAAAGTTAAAAAAAAATTCGATGTAGTTTTTCCAACTTATTCAGGTTTACAGTGTATGTTTATAAGCGTCTTCATCCTAATCAAATGAAATAAAACAAAATGAATTTAGTAAAATTCATAAGGGGAGCCCATAAAATGTTCTATATATGAAGCGCCTGACGGAACCCCCTAAGATTCTATATAGAACCTTTTCTTCTAAGAGTGAATCAGTTTTTGTTCAGTAAACGAATCATTTGAGCGAACCGAATGCTTTTTAGTAAGTTATTCAACAACAACAAACATCATATAGATCCACACCTATGCTAACCGTCTTCAGTTCAGTTATGACCAATATTAAATCCGAAAAAAAAAAAAAAAAAAAAAAAAACATCAGTGAAGGGGATTACGCAAGTCGTTCTAGCTGGGACTGAGGCGTAGAACAAAACGAACGCCTTTAGCAGGCACAGGGTTCCACTAGGACAAAACACATTTTCAGCCGACTTCCTGAGAGAAACACTTCTTTGAAAAGTCAACATTGCACAGACAGAACCTCCAGGTTTCCTAAAACCTGCCCGCCTCTCCGGTCTGGGGTTCATTTCAGCGAACGGCAGTGTGGCATTTAGCTGCTATATTAATAACAGAGCCTGACGCAGATCCACCCTCATCTACCGCTGTTAAAATCATTAAACTATTCATAAAACACAGGAGAATGGGCAGAGGAGAGATTTTCCAAGGTATTTCAAAGGCTTTCCATCTCGCCGCAGCCAGCGCCGTCACTCACTCAGATCAGCCTTTATTTACAGATAATTGAACTATTACTGTACTTGCCCTCCATTTTGGGGCAAGACAAAGGTATTTGCAAACACAAAACAGCACCTAAAATTGGATTTAACAGCATCTTCACAAATATTTATCTTCCTTGATACAAAAGCGGCGCCCGCTGGAGAGGATTTGTCAAGGGACCGACACTAACGGGCCGTGTTAATGAGATTTCTCTTTATTCAGACGTCATTGTAGCGAGGACAGACAATAATCTGCCATTAATAACCGAGCTCTCCATTTTCTAAGCGAAAGGGGTGAATGGAGGAGAACTAGTCGTGACAGAATGGCGCAGCTCTCAGAGGACTAAGTGACAGATGAGGCAATCCTCATAATAAGGCGCATGATGCAGCAGTGCTTTAATATTGCATGAACGAGCTGCAGCCGGCAGTCCCGCTAGCAGCAAAGACTCGCTCGTCCCGCTTTCTCTCGCGCTGCTTCTCCATCTCTCTGTGCTCGGAACGACCCTTCCGCCACTGTTTCTGCAACACGCATACTGTGCGCATTGTGTGTGAATGTTCTTTATGAATGGAATAACGGATCACACACTAAAAATGTGCAGTATATATACAAGTACAGCACTGCACGGGACTGCATTTTTAATAGACAGACAGACCGAAATGAACCCAAAATCAAAACGATATATTATTTTCAATATTTATTATAAATTAAAGTACCTTTTATTGCCTTTATTATTCTAAATAAACCTAAAATAAACCATTATTATATTATTATTTAATAAAAAGTATTATTTTATTGCTGAAGTTTTTATTTGTAAATATAGATTTGATTAAAAATAACCATTACCAGACCTAAACGAGCTCAAAATAAAAACTGTATAATTAATAATAATATATAATAATAATAATAATAATAATGAAGTATAGTTAATGAATAATATTCATTATTATTATTGTGTTTTGTGCAACTATATTAAATATGAATTATAGTTAATTCATATTTATTATTATTATCATTATATTAACTATGGGACTCTAAATGATCTTTATTTAATTATTTGATTATTTAATACAACAACAACAAACATAAATTTAAAAATTGTATTAAATTTAAGTTTTTCTAACAAAATGTGAATAAAAAAAATAACCAAAATTAAAATTAAACGTGTGAATGTAGAAAATGCGTTAAATATTATAGCAATATCAAATATGCTAAACACAAATATATATTAAATAATTTATATATGTTTATAATTACATCTTCAACCCTAAAAAAGTCAAATAAATACCTAAAGACTTCTAAAAAGTCGATGTGACAACAAAGTAGCATGCTACTATTTGAAAAGCGTTCATGTTTCACATGCTGCTTTTATAAAACAGCAGGCAGTGTGCAGCATAGTATGCAGTAAGCATTACACTAGTATTCCATTCTGGAAATTCTTCTTGCTTTTTTGCCAATCTGGCAGGGTCACATGACCTCCCTCAGCTGCAGCAGCCGAAAGCAGGACTTGAGACGCATCTCTCAGCCATTACGCCGCTAATGCGCTTTTAATAATGTAGAGACTGTGGGTGAGCTGGAAATCACACAGGACCGACGCAGCTAGACTCGCATATTTCCCAATGATTCATTCATATCGAGCGTCCTGCACATTCACTCCACACACACTTGTGTCCTCCATCGCTTCATTTGAATACCTACGATTGAGCCATTTCTCAAGCACTGCGTTCAGTTGTCGACGAGAACGATTATATGTGGGTAAAAGCCATAAATATGCTCTTTATTTGTGCATCTGCAAATGCCCCCCCCCATTAATTGACTTCATTTACTGATCCTCTTCTTGATGGCCTGCAGGTGGCGCAGTGAATGCAATCCCGATGGATACTGTGAGAGCAGTTACTGTGGAACACAGGCACGGAGATGGAGAGAAAAACACTGCTGAGCTGCCAAAACACTTTAAAAGGAAAACAGAGAAAGGAAAGTGACATACAGATATAAGATTTTCAGTCAGAAATTGCTAGTAAATTTCAAAATAATGACAATGAAACGGCATTGCAAAAAATATTTAAATCAAGATTGATTTGATTTAGAAGCAAAATGACATACTGAAAATATGTCAACTATAATTAAGTATAATTAAGATATTTGCAAGTAGGGTCGGAAAAATAAAACTATATTATCGGGTAATTCCCTTTGATTTATGTCTATTTTTCTGACCCCGTTGGCATATATTTTCTGCTTTTAAATTCAAACTTTTACATTTTTGTTTAGTAAGCAAGACTTAATTCTTGAAGTGATTTTGATTCTCAGGTAAAAGTATCTCTATTTTTAAGTATGTTTAGATATTTGTACTGGAAAACAAGACAAGAGTAACAGACTTCAGTGGGAATGCATCTGGGAATTAAACGTGAAATTCTGCAGTAGAAAGACCGAAAAGTATTTTCTTGTAAAGCGTACGGCGAAAAGTGAACACAAAACCTGTTTTACTTTCATCATCTGACATCTTTTAGAGAATAAAGCCTGATATTCAATCATAAAATATGTAAGGGACGTGCATTAAGAAAGGTAATTGTGCCATTTTTGAGTTTTTGTTAACTTTAATGAACATGAAATCAAAATGAATAAAGCTGAGAGGTATTGCATTAAAAAGACTGTGCAGAAAAACAATCTTTTAGATGATAAATTCCCAATATTATGACACTGAGCAAACGCAACGGCATTCGTCACTTGTCACGATCGCTTTGATTGCTCTGATCTGCTCTGTTGAGAAACAGCATAAATAACCGCTAACAATAACAGCCCATATGAGTGATACAGATGTGCTCATACGGTGCGATAATGACTTTTCAGTGTCTGTTCTAGGTCACTGGGCCTGACTGGCGGTGGACATCCCTGTACGCTTGTGAAAAGTTATCCCTGTCAGCTACGGGCCGTTCTGTCTGCTGCTCTGTGCACCAGGGATTCTGTCCGCACAAATATCCTGGTCTAAAGACAAAAACAAGAGAGCTGGACAGGAAATGCTTGGCCTCTCCTGAGACCTCAACCTCTGACCTGACTCAGATCAAGTCCCAGAGGTTTGGTGGAGGGGTGTTGTGTAAAGGGCCAAACGACCCAGGAGAACGAGTTTTAGGTTTCCAGGAACAGAAAAGGCAGAAGAAAATCTTCATGTCGCCATTAAAATCCTGGAGGAATGAGCTTTAGGAGCGCAGCTTCTGCATACTGAACAATACATGAAGGTCAGATGGATGGATGAATGAATGGAT
>CM074287.1:21028745-21148745 GCA_037194245.1 Opsariichthys bidens
TATATATATATATATATATATATATATATATATATATATATATATATATATATATATAATTATTTAACTATCAAGAGTAATTCCCTACTAATTCTTGCAAATTGATTTTCAAGAAACAACCAAAACCCTTCCAGAAAGTTCCAAAATTCTTGACAGTATTTTAAAAAGCGGCACATCCACGTTGAACCTGTCACATCATTAACTACACGTGCTAATCAAAGCGAGGGTGTCGCAAAAACATGTTCCACCAATAAATCACCTACTGTATTTGCCTGAGCTCAGCCTCGACTCCGGCCAAACGTCTCTGTCACACTTGCGTCACTCCGCAGGAAGGCCAGATGTACTGTTTGTGTCAACATGCATCAGGAATTAGCCAAAGAGGAAAAACCCATATTTCTGAAAGGCGACTCTCTAGCCCTCGCACTTCAGCACAATGTCTTTCAACGTTCCGTCCGCGCAGCTAACCTACATTTCGAAAGTTGGCGCATTCCAATCCGTTTGCAGTTTGCGTGCAGCTGCGCACAAAAACCCCTGGCCTGCGGTGTAAAACTTTTAATGACGCCAACAGTCTGACTGCTGAAACGTATCCTTCAGTGTTTAAAGCCGCCGAACGGCTCCACACTGTAACCCTCTGTGCTCCAGTCAAAGCGGCCAGAGGAACAAATTGCTCCCCAGGACTCCATTTTCTGTTTTTTAGCTGCTCGAAACTGAGCGGAGCCACAACAGCGTTAACACCATATCATTACATGTTACACAGCATGAGCAATGGAACGGCCTGAGCTAACGGGACCGCATGCACTGAGCCATAAAACCTCGGAAAAGACACACGCGGCAGTCCGTTTGGCAGCGCGGGGCCATTTTCAGAACAAAGAGCCATTCGTTTCAAACTACGCTGTGCGCTGGTGCGACTCGCGGCACTGACAGAGCGTGATTAAGTTTACTCTCCGGCTCCTAATATATTCTCGGCCTGTGAGAGATGTCAAGTAAAGGCTATTAGAGGCCACTCGCAGTGACCAGATGAAGGGTTTTCGCTCACTGAGGTGTAATTGACTGTATTAGGGATGATGGGATTGTAAGCAGTAGTTTGGATCTGCTGCTCACTGTCAAGCCGATGTGGCCCACATTCTGGAAATGTCAAGTTTGTAATGAATGGAGTGCATTGCAGATTCAAGACTCATGAGCTTGATGAACCTTTCTCAATTGTGACTGACAGCCACTCAAGATCAACACCCTCTGTGTGTGTGTGTGTGTGTGTGTGTGTGTGTGTGCTAACATCATTATTAGTGCTGGTTAGAGAGGCAATAGAGGAGAACAGAGACTGTAAATTGCTATTCTTCATTTCGTTCATGTGTCACCGCTTTGTTAAGTGCAGAATGCGAAATCTCGCTTTGACACTGGGACAGATGAGAGTTGGTAAAAGAAGCCCAAACGCAATGATGCGTTGAGGAGATGAAGATGGAATGACAGGAAGAGGAGTTCAACACTGGTGATGCTTTTTGTTATTCCATCCAGATCCATAAAAGATGAAATAAATGATTTTTTATACATTTTTAAAAATATTATTTATAGTACAATTATATTATTTTATAATGTTACTTTTTTGTATTAACTTTAATATTATCTGTATTTTACTTTTTATTGGTTATTTCATTTCTTAAAAGGGTTAGTTCATTTCTGTCATTAATTCCTCTCCCTCACGTCGTTCTACATCTTCGTTCATCTTCAGAACACAAATGAAGATTTTTTGATGAAATCCGATGGTTCGGTGAGTCTCTATTGACAGCGACACTTTCAATATCCAGAAAGATGCTAAAACATACTTAAAACAGGTCATGTGACTACAGTGGTTCAACCTTAATGTTATAAAGCGACGAGAATACTTTTTGTGCGCAAAGAAAACAAAATACGATTTCAAAACACTGATTCGTGAAGCTTTACGACTCTCGATTTGAATCAGTGGTTCGCGTATCAAACTGCCAAAATCACGTGAAACTATTGAAATTGCGAAACGCTCATAATGTAACGAAGCCTCGTTTACTGAAATCGTGGCTCCGAACCGCTGATGTCAGGCGAGTACAGTGGTTCAACCTTAATATTATAAAGCGACGAGAATACTTTTTGTGCACCAAAAAAACAAAATAACGACTTTTCAACAATATATAGTGATGAACGATTTCAAAACACTGATTCATGAAGCTTTACGACTCTTTTGTTTCGAATCATCAGTGGTTCGGATCGCGTATTTGAAACATTTTTCAAACTTTTTTTTAGTTCTTTCAATTGCAATTCATTCATAATTGGACACATTTAATATTAAAATTATGCACCTGAATAAGATTTGAGATCTGCAGCAGAGGTGAACATTTCCAGAGCATAACATTTAAAGCATTTCTCTAATCGATTTCAAACAGCGTGTGTCAAAACAGGCCTTCTGTAGAGACGGCATGCTGTCGACGAGAACGAGCAAACAGCAAAACCAGCCCCATATATTGACACACGTTCATAAAGATTCCTCTTCAAGATGCTGTCGGCTCCAACAAACTCAAGCTGGACCACCCAGCACTGTATATGCTCACCGCTGTGAGTTACAGCACATAAATATGGCATCCGACGTCAGTGACGAAGGGGCCGGCCGCGCTTCAAGAGGTGACAGTCGGCGCCTTGATTCTCACCGTCTCTGTCTCCTCAATCCAAACAACCTCTGCTGTTAAAACGTTTAAGACAACATCACATGCAGCCTTCACGTTCCGCCAACGGGCACAGGTTAAAACAGGGCAAGTGACGAATCTGTTCTTTGTTCGAACGACAGGCCCGCCGAGAACATTGTGTTCACTCGAAGCGCTTCTGGCCAATTAAAAGCCTCCTCTCCCAGCGCTGCCTGCTGCTCTCCAGGTCGCTCTCGGGTAGTGAGTGAGAGTGACGTAGGCCTGAGATCTCATGCTGTGTTCACGATGCCTCTGGCAGGGCCTTGTATGGAATAAAAGCGCTGGAAAGGAGACTGCCAGTCACACAAAGGCTGGAGACGAACAGCCAGCGAACGACAGAGCCGCAGAAGGTCTTGACCTCATTAGCGTAACGAGAGACGCACAATGAGGCTCATCGAAGCATCTGTCGAGCCCCCGTGAGACATATTGCATTTATACAGCGGCGTTTAGACTGTCAACAGGCCTCGACTGCTTCGCAACAAACATCTCAACCCAAATTTATTTGTACGACGCTTTTCACAATACACAAAGTTTAAAAGCAGGTTTATAGAAAATCATACTGTTGATGCCTTAGCATATATGTATATGCAATATGATTATATATAACAATCAGGGCTTGACAATAACTCCCGCCAACCTGCCAAATGCGGGTGTAATGCACCAGTCACTAGCCACTTGGACAGGTAGAGTTATATATACATTTTTCAATTAGAGTCTTTTAAAAATAAATCTGAGTAATATATAATATAGAATTTAATGTAGATAATATAGATTGATAGATGAAATATCTGAACGCTCGTTTTCCCCAGAATAGATTCACGATAACAGCTATTGCCCTCTCGACGAGTTGACACACATTTGATTTGCTCCAGATGAATATTCTTGGTGTTACGGAGCTTGAATTTTGCTGTGGGATTGCGTGTATTGCTGATCATTTTACTCATTCATGCAGATTTTGTGCTCACACTCAAAGTTTGCACACATAAAGCTGCCTCTCAGTAGTAAATTGAGATCTTTTTCTCTGCTCATTACGTGTCAACAGCGAAATACACACAATATAATGTCAAAATGCGGGTCTTGGCGAGTATTCACATCAACACAGTCAGTTTGAAGTGAACGTAAACAGCTGAGAAAGAAAACGCATGTGTAACAGTATAATGGATCCATGCATCAAGTCTTAAAGTGACAGCAGCCTAATAAACCTGCTGCCAAATTATGAGATAATATTAAAAATATCTATATGGAAGTATTTTTTTCCATGGTATCAATGTCAAAATTGTGGAAAATGCTGAGTGGCTAGTAACTTTGGAAAACCACTTGCCACAGAGGATGTGGAGCAAAAAAAAGTTAATGTCAAGCCCTGAAATTATATATATATTAGTATAGTTAAATATTGGTCAGTTTTGTCCTGTTAAAGGGGTAGTTCACCCTAAAATTAAAATTAAGTCAACATATACTGGTGTTGTTCCAATGCCGTATGAGGTTCTTTCTTTTTTGGACCACAAAAGGAGAATTTTTGTCCCGCTTGTGCTCGTCCATATAATGGCAGTGAATAGCAAAGGTTCAAAAGTATCACAGAATGTTCCCATGAGACACGTGGTGTATATTCCAATTATTCTGGTGGTGTACAATAGGGTTTGGTGAAAAACAAACAAATTTAAATGCATTATCTAACAAAAAAAATCCTGACCTTGGCCATTGGTCTGTGCACGACCGTGCCTTCATGAGACTCTAGTAGCGCCGCAGTTCTGACTCGTCCAGAAAATGCACACGAGAGAAATCGAGATTTATAAAAACCTAAAACCCATACTACTTTTTTTTCTCTGAGGTGAATATATCTGTTGCATTCGTCACAACAAGTTATCGCGTTCACATCTGTCATCTGTCAATGTCGTCAGACAACTGGAGCTCAGGTCCGGAGATATCCAACGCAGGGAAGAAAGTACACAGATACTTTTTTTGTATGTCGTGTTTTAATCACAACTGAGTGAGTCGGAGTGAACTGCGGTGCTAATAATCTTGTACACTGAGCATTTAAAACCAACAGCCAAAGACAAGGTCAGGATTGTTGTTAAATAATACATTAAATATCGTATATAGTATCAGCATTGTTCTACTAAGGGATTTAAATACTAATCTGAATTGTTTTAAATATTAGTCGGTTTTGCTGTATTAAGATATTTAAAAATTAATCAATATTATTGATATTATTGGTCAGTGTTGTTCATTTAAGGGATTTAAATATCAGTCTGTATTCTTCAATCAACTCTCTAAAAATGCTTGGATAAACTCAGCGACCCACTGCGGTAAAGATGCGGGAGCGCCTACCTAAAGAAGTTCCCTGCACTTTTCTGAGAGTGTGCGTTTCTCCTCTGGTGCATTATCTGGTCTTGCGCGAGCATGTGTACCTATTCATTTGACTGGAGGGTAAATATTTGTCTTGGCAGTGTCAGCGGGGGCCCGGCCTGAGTAAGTGGCACTGAGGGAATTCTCCCATGTTCCGGGGGGAGAGACAGGCACTGGAAGCGCCTCACAAAGCCCAGCTGAGCTCACTGCCAGCGGACTGCACGTGCTGCTTTTCCCCTTCGTGCATCTCTCGCATAAAAAAACGGCCGGAGTCACTGCAGCTCTAAATGTCAAGTGTGATATAGAGGCACTTACGTCAAAATAAGATAAGATTACAGTGGGCTCTGCTGGGGCACCGAAGGCAGAACCCTCAAGTGCACCAGGAAAATGCATTAGTGCATGACAAACAGAGCGAAAGAAAAGCGTCTTTCTTATTTCGAATGCAACTGTCCAAGTCTTTCACTCTAAATAGAAATTCAGTGGATACAACTTACATAAATGCATGGTTGCAAGCTCATTTAATGAACCTTTTTAGCTGCAAACATTATTTTGACGATTACTGTTGACATGTTGATCATTACATCAACTTAATACTGTGCGTAATTGAAACTGAAGCACTATTTTACAGTCCTGTTTTGCATATACTTACTGTGATAATTACAATCACTAGATAATAACTGCACTCTCAAAACTCAAGTTGGGTTGAATATGGACAAACCCAGCAGTTGGGTTAAATGTTTGCCCAACATGCAGCCGTTTTATTAAAATGAACCCAAAATATGTTGGAAATTAGACACATAATTACTGGAGGCAACAATAATGATCAAAAGGTGGACATTTATTTAATAGATCTTTATTGTTTAATTATTATTCATTAAACTTATTAATGTATATTCATATTATTTGATTAAACATTAATAATTAACATATTTTGGGTTCATTTTAAGTCATTTTTAAACAATAGTTGAGTTCAATAACACTACCCAACCACTGGGTCAAAACAACCCAATCACTGGGTTTGTCCATTTTCAACCCAACATTTTTTAGAGTGCAGGTACTAGTTCTGAAGCTAAAACGAATCTTAACACATGTAGTTCGCTTATATTTTTCAGTACTTTCTTGGTAAGTACACTGTAAGTGCAATAAAGTGCAATAAAGATTGACTTTGTCTTGGAAATAGTCTCATGGATTTCTAGATTCCAGCCTGCTTTGCATGGGACTAGATAAGGAGATTAAATGTGTTTTTTAGTAAACGGTAATACCTATATACATGTAATATATCACGTGATCATTAAATGCTGTTAATGCCAGTAGTTGGAACAATTAGTTTTGAAAACTTAAAAATTTGTGTTGTTGGTTAGACATAATTTCATTAGCATTAGGTTGTCATAAAATATTGACATAAACTGCAGTGTTCATTTATTTTGTTAAGACAAATCATTTGGTTCTTTATTGCCGTTGATGAACCTTCAACATTCAAAGAACATTTCCATTCCACAAAAGGTTGTCGATGGTGGGAAAGGGTTCTTTAGATTATTCAAATCACACTAAGATTAAATGTTCTTTTAAGAAGTGTTCACTGAAAGGGAAGCAAAAGTGATGCTGCGAAAACCCAGTTTTTAAGAGTATAGTATGCATGTGCTAACTGTCGCAAAGCACTATAAATCCATCTTTAATGCTTGCTAATCCCTCTCAGATATGTTTTCCCTTCCTTGGAAATGTGCTTAACTCTTCCTGCTGCGTTCGTGCCTCTCATCTCTGTGCAAATCTCCACACCTGCCTGGCCTCCGAGGAATCCCCCTCATCCCGGACGAACCCCCACTCGAAGCGGGTTAGACTCGCTGCTCATGTCAGATGGGTGAGCGATGACTCACGCTGCTCATCGATGGCGTAAATCCCATCAGTGATGCTCATCAATGCTAATTAGGCCCAAATCTGCCGGGTAGGAGGCCTGTCGATCTGCACAGCACTTGGTCCCCGATTGCTTATTGATTTGATTTACCTCTTGCGTCACGACGGCCCCCGCAGACCAGAGCCCATTCAAAGGGACAGGTGAGGAGGATCATAGGAAAGAACATTAGAAGATTGTTCCATTACTACAGAAAAGACGAACAACATGGCCAGCTGGAGAGAATACAGATGTCTCTGCGCTCATTAGTGAGGGATCTGCCTTGTGAACTGGCCGCCTCTGATTATTCATGACATTCAATGTATAACTGCCTGTATTTACAGTAGCAGGGCTGGGCAGAGTTTAGAAACGAATCAATGAAACCGCCAACACTGGATAAGACCTGACAATGAACTAAGGAAACACTGAGGTTTAAATATGCTGCATTAATGGCAAGCTATGTCGTAATTACCGTACATAAATAAAGCTTCGGAACCACTCTCGAGGTAATTTGATGTGATTCACTTATTAATGTTTCAAGTCGAACGCGCCTTCATCTGCAACGATCAGGTGGTACAAGTCGTGAGCTCTCAGACGATTGACGAGTTTACACTAGTGACTAGATCATTTTACGGACTCTCTTGTTTGATCTTATTCATCGAAATGAGCATATCTATATTCGAGTCATTTTGTTCATTCAAGAGGCAAAATTCCCCAAACACATCCGCCATCGCAATCGAATTAAGAAATCATCATACGACAGCCATAGATAATTTATAGGGGAACATACTTTAAATAAATAACTAGGAAACGTAGAGTAAACATAAGTCCAAAACAATGTGGAACATGTGACACACAGCAAGAACCGGGATTTGATTTGAAATGGCAGGAAGAGGAATTTCTCGAATTGGAATGAAAGACAATTTAAAAATGGGAAATGCATTCTGGGATTCTTCCACCCTGGTCCACAAAAAGAAAAAAGAAAAATATTATACTAAAATAGTGCATATTAAATTAAATAAATAATTATAATTAATAATATTTACAACCCAAGTTGTGTTAAAGATGGACCCAACCTGCTGGGTAGTTTTATTTAACTCAACTATTGTTTAAAATATTACATAAATAAATGTTGAAAAACCTTTCACTCTTAAAATGCTGGGTTAAAAATAACCCAAGTTGGGTTGAAAATGGATAGACCCATCGGATGGGTTAAATGTTTGACTCAACCTGCTGGGTAGTTTTATTTAACTCAACTATTGTTTAAAAATTACTATGTTGCTTAGTTGAAATGAACCCATTAAAATGTATTGGTATGTTTAATGAATAAACATTTATTGACAAGTGACAAGGTAATCAATAATAATTAACTGATTAAACTTATTATTAATAAATGTTCACTTTTTGACTATTATTGTTGCCTCTAGTAATTGTGTCTGATTTTTAATGTCCAACATACTTTGGGCTCATTTTAAGAAAGCAATAGAGCAATTTTGAAACAATAGCTGAGTTAAAGAAAACTCCCCATCAGGTTGGGCAAACATTCAACCCAAACACTGGATCAAAACAACCCCAATACTATGGGTTTCATTCAACCCAACTTGGGGGTTGTTTTTATCCCAGCATTTTTTACACCGAGTGTAGTGTCGTTATTTGATTTTTTTCTCACAACACACACTATCCCACAGAAAGAGGCTCTCGCTATAAAGCAGTCTGGAGAGATTGAGAAACACAGTGCTAGTGTAGTGTAAAAGCAAGTTGAAACATTCCCTCTAAAATGAAAACAGAAAACTGGGCCACATTTGCACTGTAAAGTCTGAAGCCACCCCGAAGCATACAAATCTGGGCCCCTGGTCAACACTGATTTTACTCCATATGGGAAATTTGCACTTTTTATTACAAATTGCGCATTAGTCTAATAAGAACCAGACAAGACACAGACTACACCTCCCCAAAATGCCAACCCACAGCCAAGCACATTTGAAAGGGTTGTTCTGCTCGGAAAAGTCGCTTCAGGGCAGCCAAGTCTGCATTTTTCACAACGCTTACCTCGATTTACCTTGATTTAACTGTTTACAGTATCGGTGAATCATAATCAGAAGCAATTTTAGAACAACTGCATGTAGATTACACAAGCCTCAATCCAAAATAAATCCAGCATTGCTCATTGTCGTTACGGATCTCTCTCGTGGGACTGAGAGACTGCACCAAAATAGACCACAAATTAAACTCGCAACTGTGATCAAGGTGGAAATGTCTCATCTGTCTCTGAGGCCATTCTGAGCCTTTCCAATAAGGTGATGTGCTGTTTTTTTCCACTGGTTTTAGCACGGGTGACATCAGAGCAGGGCAGCGAGGGGCTCTGGACGGGCTGTGATTGGGTTAGTGACTCTAATGGTCGAGTCTGTAGAGGGACTGCATTAACCTCACAGCCACACTACTGATTACATTCATAATACTAATGAGAACGTGTCTGGTGTCCCAAATCAGAGTAATAGAGCCTAACAGAAACCCGAGAGAGACGCGAGAAAACACACACTCGCGCAAACCTTCTGCTCTCCATCTGTAACGTGATCCGGTTGGTAGAACTGAGAACAATATCTCTGAAACTCTCGGAATATCCAGTACATGCCACAAAACAACTGACTTTCTACACAGATACTTTTTCAGTCTTTCTCCTTCACATTTACTTCAATGTGCCATTTCTTTCTGATTTGTGAAATCTACTAGCAATTTAGTTTTCTTTTCCAGTTGTTAGAGCTGCACGAGCAAACTGCCATCTTGATTCTTCCCCGATTCTGAACAGACAACTAAACCAAATAACTAGGACTGGCGATTTAATGAGTTAATTAGAGGAATGAATGTTTTCAACGAATCGGGCGAGCCAATGATTCAATTGACCATTTATAAAGAGAGTCATGAATCAGTGGTTTGAACGAATCGAATGAATGAATGAATCACTCAATGACTTTTCTAATTTCTAACTTAATGACGTTTCTTATTTAGAGTATAATTTCATTAAAAACAAACATTAAAATCTGTAGTTCACCAAAAAATATTTCTTTTTGTGATGTCTATTCGATGCTTTACACAATAATGACTTCAAATGATCTTTTGGGGTAATCTTCCAGCCAAATTTCGAGTGCGATTAATTTAATTAATCTCGCGGCAGTTTGAATGTATTTTATGAGGTGGCTAATTCATACGTTTTTGGCTAAATCATACTTATTTCACAAACTTTACGTATTTTAATTTGTATGAATTTGTACGAATGACCTAACCCTAGCCCGACACTGGGGTTTACACAAATCATATGAATTCGTAGCCAACTTGTAAAACACGTACAAATAAGTCATGATTAATTAGATTAATTAATGGCCACAATCATGTAATTAATTGGATTAAAGATTGCACAAATAAAAATAACGTGATTGCTCGGAGGTTCTGACAAAATGTTAATTGCAGCTGGCTATTTAATAAAAAATATTTAATTAATTGGAATTATTTTTTAAAAATCCGTTGAATGAGCGATTCAATGACTCACGCAAAGACTATCATTACTGGATGAAATGTCAAGTTACTTTCAAAAGGTAATTTACTCTATCTTGATTGCTGCTGTAGACATCAGTGTTTATTTCTGAACCGTAAACTTTTATCTTCTGTAATAATTTGAATGATTGTAACACAGAAATAATGATACTGTGCGGTTGAAAATACGGCAGCGGTGATCGTACATATCAAAGTTTTAATATCGCACGGGAGTTTGAATCAAGATCCCAATCTTTTAACAATTAATCAGCTCCATTGTTTGGTTTTAGTTGAGTTCAGCATTAAACATCTTCCAGCTAAGGCATTTTAAAAGATTTAGTATTCCACAAAGTTAAACAGTAATAAATCGTAAAAATACCAGGTTGAATTCTTAGAAAATCAATCATTTAATTTAAAAAGATGTCGGTGCTCCAGACAACATAAATGACAGCAAGAACAGCACATTCTCGATGACTTTTAAAAGGCATACATGACACAACAAACTCTTTCTTCCTTGTATCGTTGAGCTCTCGAGACACAGGCTTCACCGTCGAAGGTTCTGAGCTGTCCGGCAGCTTTCTCTGAAGCCTGGATTCGAGTTTTCCAGAAACCGGGAGCATCTTACTGAACCTGATGTTTAATGAGTCAGAGAAAGCATGGTGCTCAATGGTGCCATGCATGATTGAACAGACACCATCCACACTGTCCACAGGCCAAGGTCCATTTGCAGGTGTCTGTGATCCTGAATACGGGAAATGTCTCTCTTTCCACTGTTCACGTGAATGATGCTTTGGCAATGTTTATACAACTGCTGCTTATGGACCGAAACTAAACAGAACACTTGCATTGGGTTTTGTGTTTATAAGAGAGAAGTGACTCTTTATGACTTATGCTAAAAGATATTTAGCATAATACAATTTGCATGATGTCAAATAATGAAGTGATGTTAAAAGTAGCAGTTGATCTTCTGGGCTAATCGTTTCACTGGAAATGGAAGGTGAAGTCGACAGCATTGCATTGTTGGTCCCAGTATGCTACTGTATGTAGTGTACGGCATATTTTGGTATTCCACGTATGCAAAAAACGGTGGAAAATTTGCATATTGTGTACAATTTAAGTGGTTGTTTACATTAAATATTTTTGGAAAATTTACATGTCTTGTCATGTGACTAAACTCTAAACTCTAATTATAATTATAATAATAATAATAATAATAATAATAATACACTTAATATGAAAAATATTTTGATATTTTAAATGATTATTTCAATAATTGTCTTTCAATTCAATAATAATACATTTAATGAAATATTATAATATATAATACATTTAATATCAAAAATATTTTAATATATTTAATCTATTACTGTTTTAATTATCTTTCATTGCCACAATGATAATAATACACTTAATATGATAAAATATTTTGATATTTATATTATTTACTATAATTATCTTTAATTTCCTCAACAACACATTTGAAAAATTGTTTTTATATTTATATATTTTATTTCCTCAATAATAATAATAATAATAATAATAACAATAATAATAATATATGTCATAATAATAATGATAATACATTTATTATGTAAAATATTTTAATATATTTAAACTGTTACTCTTATAATAATATTCATTCCCACAATAATAATTATAATAATGCATTTAATATGGAAATATTTGAATATATTTAAATTATTACTGTTATTTATACTTCATTACCTCGAGAATAATATTAATAGTTATAGTTTAAAGCTTTATTATTTCCCTTGGGGCAGTTAGTTAAGACTACAATGCTGCTTCACATAAACAGACAAAACATGGACTTAAAATCAGACAATCAAAGAGCAAAACACATTCTACATACGACTGTATGTAGAAAAAATTCTGAAATGTACATATGTATTATTCCTTAAACTGTATCCTTAGAACAGACATCCAAATCCCAGATAACCAGGTAATGGGGGAAATAAAATAAAAGAATATTGCTTGTGTCAGCATCATTCAGGGTGCGAGGGGACCTTGAAAGTACAGGAGAGCATCTTTGTGTGCGTATAGACTTTTGCCAGTTTGCCGTAACCATGGAGACGAGAGTGGCAGGTGACGACGTGTGGAGACATATTGTGGCGTGAACTGATGCTGAGGGAGGAACTCGTCTGTATAATCAACATCCTCTCAGGCGCCTGACTCAGCAGGAACAGAGATGGGGGAAACAACTTCAGAAACAAATGAAAACTGCAAATACAATCCATGGGCCGGGAAGAAACCCCCTAGCAACCATCTATCATCACCCTAGCAACACACCAAAAATCATGTGAAGAACTGCATAGCAACCGCCCAAAATACCCAGGATTGCAGGTGTAAGCGTCACTCGATCTACTTAAATCGAGATAACTTTTCATATTAAAAGTTTTTAATAATGTATGTACAGGGCGAACACTTTCACAGATATGATTATAAAACAGCTGATGTCCAGCATTTTTTTTCTACCAAATTCTTCAGGGGACACACAATACTGAAGAGTTGAACCAGAGTTCATAGCAAGAGAATTATGTTCCTAATTATTGCTCAGCGGGAGATGATCATTGAACACGAATGGATATTTACCATGATTAGCTGCTACATTTTTGACTCCTAAGCACTTTCTAAAACATTATAAAATAAATAATCAGTCTCACACGACTGCGTTCCCAAACACCAGGCATCCGAACGCAACCTAACATGACAGCCTTCATAGAGTGCAACAGTCGGTTCTGGAAATGAAAATTTTTCACATTTTCTACATGGAGTAATCGATTTTTAACGATAACTTATAAAACCTTTAAACCTACAGTTAATCGATGTTCTTTGCTTCTGTTGAAGATGTCAGCCAGTTTAACGGCGGAATCTTTGGTGAAAAACTACATTACCCATGATGCCATACAGAAATTGCACCAATCAGAGAGTTGAAATAAGCAACACGTGCCATAACATCTTGTTAGCTCCGCCCACTCCCATGAAGCACTGTGATATATATATATATATATACACGCATATTTCACAATATATTGTTATAAATACAAACAAATAAGTAGTTTTATGTATCCTGTTCGCAATGCTTTATGGGATTGTAGTCCTTTCCTTTACTAAGGCCGTTAAGTACACAGTCTTGTACTTTTGCCCGATTTTCAATCAAATTTTGGAGTGTTGTGATTCAGCTTGTAGCTGGTTGTCTTGGTTCATGACTTATAACTCTTTTTAAAAATCCCTTTGGGAAAAATGAATGAAAAAAACACCAGCACCACTAAAAAAAAAGGGGGGCTGGGCGTTAACGCACTCTATTACGTTTCGTCTGCGCTTCCGAGGCGAAAGTCATTTATAATCTACGTAAAAAAAAAAAAGAGCCACAGCATCTTTTCACTATGCAATTGCAGAAATTCCCATTTTATTACATATATTTTGCTTTAATTTCCCAGGAGGTGACTGGGAAAAGAAACGCGCAAATGTTTTAGACCTATGTGACAGTTTTGCACATACAATAAATTCATGGATTGAATGGAAGGAGCTTTGGATGGAAACAGCTAATGATGTCATATATACGTATCAGACAGTCAGTCCAAATCCGATTTTTGTGCATATCCGATTGAAATCCGATCAGATTTAGCAAGTGTGAATGGCAACAATCCATATGAGCTATCCTTATCGTATCGCATTTCTGGAAATCAGTCGTTATTCCAGAAAACATGCTGTTGTTGCAAAGTGGCGGATGAGCAGAAAATGACAATGTATATATATATATATATATATAAATAATTGTCATGTTGTAAATAACACCACATGTGTATTGAAAACCCTCTATGTTATAGATTGTTTTTAGTGTATACCTACCAACGCAACATCATTGCCATAGAAACAAATGCAGATATTCCGGAAAACGAAAGAGCGGAGCGAGACACACCAATAAGTCACACAATGTGGAGTAGTGTTGTCAGAAATACCGACTTGAAATGTTAAAAATGTCATGATACTAGCATTTCCCCCAAGCACTCTGATTGGCCATTATGTTCAACGCTTCAAAAACGTTGTAAATAGACATCTTACATTTTTTATTCTTAAATTTATCCTATTTACAACATGTTTTCAAAGGGTTGATCATTGTAGCCAATCAGAGACGTATCTGTTGAGCACGTGAACGGAATGGCCAATCAGAGGTGTTTAAGAATCCGCTCAACAGGGGGAAATGCTGGTATTGTCACATTTTTAATATTTCAGTACCGACTTGGTGCCAAAGTCAGTACTTTTGACAACCCTGTCAATAATTTTAGATCAGATTCACAAATAATCGGATTTGGACTGATCATAGCCTAGTTTATTTTATATGGGTGTAAACAAACTGACCGCATTTATGTTAACAAAATTATCCCAATATTTACCACAATTTGATCACATTCTGATTTTCTATGCATCATGTAAACAGATAAAAAAAAACACCATGAATTACAACAACTACTATCCTCCACCATCAGACTTAACGTCTTTGTTATTTCTTCCTAAACCTCAGTCTAAATTCTGTTCATTTTTTCCCCTCATAATTGTCCTTTTCCCGGAGCACAATTCCATATGAGCAGGAATCCCTCTTGTGTGAGCGTCCGTCCAGTGCCTGAGGCTGACCGCTCTCTGTCCTAATACCAAACAGACGAGCATGCCTGCGCAAGCTTTTCCTTCTTGCACCAAAGATCTCAAACATACGGAAGTGTTAAGTGCCTAACGAAGACGCACCACTTCTCTGGCTCATATCTGCCATGAGACAAGAGATAATTGGGGAAACTGGGACAGGGTGGATCTTTCAATCACTTTCTCATGCTTTTAGATCTCAAGAACTTTTGAACGAGATTAGAAGCAGACTGTTCCTGATTTATCGGAGCACTGCGACTGAGTAATTTGGTTTTAAACCTCAGCCAAAAATGAAAGTCGTCATCATTTACTCATCCTCATGATGTTCTGTGCCCTCTTTTGTTCTAAGGAACAAGAAAAGGAGAAACCCTTTTCCTTAAGATACCAAAAGAATGGTGATGCAGGTTACTGACCATAATAAAACTCGTTTGACTTGTGCGCTATATTGAAAACCATACAAGTTCTTATTTTTATAGAATATTGCAGTGTTTAGTATCACTTATTTATCCGTGCACATCAGCCTCGTGATCTTTAATCAGAATAATCTCTTCTCTGATGATGAGGGCGGGGCGACCTGTCACTCAAATGAGATCAGCCAATAGCAAACCACAACCATCCAATCAGCTCCCAATGGACAAAGTCAAGCCCCGCCCTACATTTGTTCTTGTTCCAGAAGTTGTTTCACTCGGATATATCACAATAGATAAGACTAATCCAACATGTGTTTCATGCTAACGTTAAGACTTTGAATATAGTATACACTCCTTTTATAATGCTTTTCTTAAAGGGACAAATCATGAAAAACCAAGAAAAACTGAAAAAGGACGACCCAGTAACTTTGTTTTTGCAAATCTTTCTCTGCAAGCATGTGAAAAAAACGAGCCGCTCAGATTTCACTCCCCTAGTGATGTAGTAATATTACCGCCCCTTAATCTGCATGTTTCCACCTACGGTGCCGCCATTTCGTTTTTCCAAGCGAGAAGGGTGTACCAGTTCTAACACCATGGCAAAACACAAACGAGGGTCGATTCAACACTGGATTTGCACAAAAGATGAACATGACGACACATGCTAGTGATGAGTTGAACCAACTCCACAGCAACTACATCAATTTATACGTTCAGAAACGTCTAAAAGTTGGAACTTCTTCCTGAGTCTCTCCATCAGTGTCGACTCAAGTTTGAACAATGTAAGGATGAACACTTTCCTCATTTTGTCTGCGTGAGATTCTCCGGCTTTGTTGTTGTTCAGCTGTTAAAGCTCCGCCCTCTTCTGGAAAGGGGGCAGGGAGCAGCAGCTCATTTGCATTTAAAGGGACACACACAAAAACGGCATGTTTTTGCTCACAAACAAATAGAGGCGAATTTAACAAGCTCTAATAAATGATCTGTGGGGGATTTTGAGCTGAAACTTCAGACACATCCTGGGGACACCAGAGACTGATATTACACCGAGTGAAAAGAGACAAAATAAGTCCCCTTTAAGAGACTGTCAGCTACTCACTTTCATTGCATAGAAAAGAGCGGCCATAACATTCAGCTTTTGTGTGCAAAGGTACAAAGAAAGTCACTTTGAGGGTGAGTAAATGATAACAGAATCTATCCCATATCTGGTCAGAGTGATGAGCCAAAACCAAAATAGCGTGTACAGGCCGTGTTGGCTGGCGGTTCCTGAGGCCTTCTGGACGAGTTCCTCCTGTATTTCTGCTCTCTCTCTCCCTCTTCTCAGCCAGTTTGCTAAGTGGAGCGTTTCTCCCCACACTAACGGCACGCTGCTGTTAAGTTACACACATGGCTCTCGCTTCCATTAACGTCAGACCGAATTACGTCGTCCGCGTCAGAGCTCGTGTACGGGCCGTGTATTAGCAGATGCGTTCTACCCTGTGATTGGCGTGGGGGTGCGTGCAGAAACACACCAAGCTCGGGATCACTGGGAGAAGTTGGTGCCAAGACAGCAACTGAATTTCATGGAACGATATTGATTATTTAACATGCATGTGATGCGTCTAAGTGATATAAACTGCAGCCTTGCGGGGAGATATGAATGATTCATGATTCTTCATGGAAAAAAAAAACTCCCAGCAGTTTTCCCACATCTAATCCACAGTTAGATATTTTTCATTTACTGTGGTAAGTACTTTAAACACATGACTAAACAAATCAAGAGTATACACATTAGGGATGGATGATATGGCAAATATAATATATAGTACCAGATTTAATCAGATTTATTCAGCAATTATGCATTAACTTGATCAAATATGACAGTAAAGTAAATGTTGAAAATGAATGGTGTTTTTTGAACAACTTTCTATTAATCAAAAAACGCATTACAGTTTCCACAAAAATATTAAGATGCACAACTATTTTCAACACTGATAATAATAAAAAATATTCCCTTAGCGGCAAATCATATATATATATATATATAATTTTTCTTTGTTATTTATTTATATATATATATTTATATATATATATATATATATATATATATATTTAATTTTTATTCTTTGTCATTTAGAGTATGGATTAAAATGGAAGTTTTTTTCCGCCACTATTTAAAAATAATAAAAAGGTAATTGAGACTTTTTGTCTCACAATTTTAACTTTTTTTCCTCACAATTGTGAGTTTTTATCATGCAACTCCGAATTTGTATCTCAGAATTTTGACTGTTTTTCTCGCAATTCTGAGAAAAAAACGTTCTGACTTTATATCTTGCAATTCTGACTTTATAACAATTTCGAAAAAAAGTCCGAATTGTGTGATAAAACCTTTTTTATTTTTATTTAGTGGCAGAAAAAAAGCTTCCCTAAAATTTGATATGATAACAATAAAAATGTTAAAATTCAATTCAAGCTAATTAAATATTTTCCAAATGATCTTGATCAGATTACTGGTAACATCTGTAAAACGTCAAACAAAAACTCAAAATAATGTTACAAAACAATTAAGCCTTTATGCTTTGTAACTTGCACATGCACAAACAGCTGTGTTGTTGCACACTAAAGGAAAGGTACAAGCATTTTTGCCCTTTAAATTCAGTTCCAGATGATTTTGCAGGGAGGAGCTGATTGATGACGCAAGCGGGATGATGAGAGCCAGCTGTGGCTTCTTCCACAGTCCCCAGCATACAACCACTAGATATGTTGGTGTTCAAAGTTTATATCTTACTCAGTATGATCGGATCTCCTTTTGGTGCCACGTCAAGTTTAACGTCATTGTTTTTGTTTGGTCAGGGCAGCCAGATCCGACCATGACATTACAGTGTGTTTTTAACACAGCCTGCATTCAGTGTCAGACAGAGCAGAACTTTTTGGCCCTTGCATATCGATGGCAGCGAACAAATCCTTCGGATGCTAGAAAGCAGGCATCTTTCCAGGACCCGAGGCCGGCAGAACCACAGACCGCGGGCGGGACTGGCCTTATGGAGGTTAATGGAGGTTCTGTGTTGTTTTGGGCCGGAGCTGCCACGAGCGGCGTGTTTCCCTCTCCGTTACAGTACACAACCTTGATTGCAGCTTCTGTGCGGCTCTCAAGGGAAAAACAAACCCACGTAACTGCAGCGTGATCCACGTGAGGCTTGTTCTGAGCGACTGGCGCTCTTGTAGCCGTCACTCTGACAATGTACACACATCTGTACTCCGCATGTTCTTTCACTAGAGGAAAAAAATGGATTTGTAATGCTGAATTATGTTCACAAGGGGTCACATTTTTGGCCCTGGTTTGAACATGAGAATTCCGCCTGAGACAATCATACAAATCCATATGAATCCGAGTCTATATCATGTACTGATATTAATTATAAACAAGAGAGGATCACTTTTGTTAATCTAATCTACGTAAGGATATGTGTTTTAAAATGCGGAGGAAAATAAATAAAAGCAAGCATGTGTACAGTAATGATGGAGGGCTCTGGTGATTCATTCACAACAAAACATTTCCATGCGAATGCCATGACTCAGGACTTGCCATCACGAACACTAAGACAAGGGGATTTGAAAGACGAAATCCTGTTTTAACCTACTTCCCACAAATCACCTTTCAAAACCAAGGAATTCAAATATCAAGCATGCACATTGTCTGCAAATGATGTAAGCTGCTTTAAAAGGAGATCTATTATGCGCTTTTACACGTCTTAATATTGTTTTTGTGCTCCACTAAAACAGGTTTTCATGCTTGAATGTTCATTATTCTCCATTGTTCAGCTCCTCTCCCCCCAGTCTGTCAGTAACACTCCGTTTAGTTCCCGTCTCTATGAAGCCCCTCCTTCTGAAAAGCACAATGTGCTCTGATTGGTCGACTGTTTGGGGACTGTAACGCCCCTTACTAAGTAACTCAACCAGGCCCCGCCCCTTTATTTTGCGCATGTCTTGGGCGGGAACTATTTAAATGAGGATTACTGTGATGTGTTCATTCTCGGACGAAAACCCAAGACTTGCGTTTAGTGTTTTTTGTTTCTTTCAGCCTTATAGTGTTCAAGGTAGGGTTGCACCAGCCATTTGTAAGTTCTTAAATAAATTGGAACGCAAAGCCCAGACTTAGTAAATGCTATCTAGAATGTAACTACCGCTGTAGTTTATTTGTTTGCATCATTTGCTCTCAAGGCAGAATGTAGCTAGTAGGTCTTAAGCTCTCCATGAAGTAATGCGTAGTCGCATAATATGACGTTTACCGTCAATGATCCAATGGCAGCCTTCATATATGTCAGCAGAAGTTGTGTTGGAATGCAGTTTAACCTGTTAAGATTGATTCAAACTTATTTTGTCGCACTTATCTTGCAGTAAAAATGTGTTTCCAGTGAAAGATGATAATTAATCAACAAGGAGCATTATTATATGTAAATAACATTCAGAAAATGTAATTGAAATTAACACATAAAGAACACATAAGATTCATGTTATAGAGCTGCTAACAAAGTGATTTGGTTACAGTTTATTTCGATGGTCCACCTTAGACATTCTTATGGAAACTTGCCTCTGCCACTAAAAATAAAAAAATAAAAGTAATCACGACTTTTTATCTCACAATTTTGTTATTTTTAGAAAAGCGAGAAAAAAAGTCCGAACTGCGTGATATAAAGTCGCGATTCTGACTTTTTTCTCACAATTGCAAAATATAAATGTAAGAATTGCATGTTATAAAGTCAAAATTGCGAATTATAAAGTCAGAATTGTGAGTTATAAAGTCAGAATTTGTAGTTATAAAGTCAAAATTGCGAATGTAGTCAGAATTGCGAGTTATAAAGTCAGAATTCCGTATAAAGTCACAATTCTGACTTTTTTCTCACAATCGCGAGACAATTCTGATGCAAGTCTGACTTTATATCTTGCAATTATGAGAAAAAAGTCAGAATTGCGTGATACAAAACTTTGGATTTATATCTCGCAATTCTGACTTTATGACACACAATTGTGAATTTCATAAAAAACAATTAAATTCTGACTTTAAAAAAGTCAGAATTGTAAGACAGAAAGTCGGAATTACAGTTTTTATATTTTTACTTCATGCCGTAAACAAACTTCCATACATTCCACTAACTATAAGTAACTTTGCAACTCCATGTCAACTAACTCTCAGAGTATTAGTAGACTGTCAGGTTATGGTTGGGGTTAGTACAATAAGTTGATATGTAGTTGCAAAGATACTTATAATCAGTAAAATGTCTGTTGAAGAGCATCAAAATCAGACTACTGATATAATGACTGTTAGTTGAATGTCTAAAGTGGAGCATCAAAATAAATTAATACCAGTAATTCACTCACATAATCTCTCCATTAAACAACGAGAACGAGCGTGAATGTCAACGAATGCAACAAGAATTGAATTTTATCAGGTAAAACAAGAGCTTACTGACGTCGTTCAATCAATCTGCTGTTTTATGTCAACCATTAATCCTGGTCAGAGGCTTCCATAAATATTTAGTTATATAATATTATAATATAGTTTATTGGTGCAAAAGAAAAAAAAATTGTAGTGCGTAAGTTTTAACCTTATACGTCACAACTAGGCTAAACATTTTTGCCCTTTTGGATTATTATGCATCTAGACTGTTTGGACTTTTTTTTTAAGGAGCAGTGAATTTATGGTGATTTTTCAATACGTTATTTTCACATTGAAATGCATCACATGGGATGCAAATGGCATTCTATGTATAAAAAAAAAAAAGCAGGGAAAATCAGCGTCAGCAAGAACAACACACAAGCCACAAAAAAGTTAATTTCCTAGAACGAAGGGGAATTGTTTCTAAGTAAAATACGCACCCAATGCCTTCCTTACCACAACAACCTAATCCAATAAGAGAGTTTGTGGTGGATGAGAGAGAGAGAGAGAGAGAGAAAGAGCGAGCGCTTAGTGCTGAATGGACAGTCCTGAGAGTGAATGGGGATATCATGCCCAGCGGCCCATTCTGACATTAACACAGGCCCTTATCTACCCTGAGAGCCCGACTAATGATACGATCCCAGCACTGCCAAACAGAACTACTGGGGCTCTCAGAGGTGTGTGTGTGTGTGTTTACATCGCTTTAATGGCTCCAACCAGCGTCATACACTCACTGCACCCTCTCATCTGCGATACAGACGAGCACTTCCAGAGAAATCCATTTTCCAATGCATGCGTTTATACACAGTTACTCTATTAGAGAGAAAGGGATGAAACAAACATTACAAGAAAGTACAAAGAATGAAAGAAAGCTACTTTTACGGCACTATGCAACTACGTTCAGAATGGAATATCACGTACTGAATGCTGTTTTCTGTTTTAACGACAATGTTTAATATTTATTAATTGCAGTGTAATAAAAACTATGAATAATTTACAAAAGGAGTTTGTATGTGAAACACTATGCCGAATGTAACGTTCCCACATTTGAACAACTAATTTCCGTGACTCTTTCACGACCTTTCCAGATGTTTGTGGTTACTGGATAAGGATTCTTGACAGATCATTTTGATTCAGAGTGATTTACTAACTACTTGGAAAGAGTCTCGAAATTCAGCTCTATGGCTTGTGAGAATGTTTTATACGACATAAACGGCACAAAATCATCATTTAGCCAAAAAATGCTGTTCTTATGACATCGCAAACCCGAAAATTTACATAAACCCCGCCCCCAAGAACACTCAACAAAGGGGGCGGGGCCATGTTGGGCTGCTTTAGAGAAGAGGAAGAGTTGTTGATGCCGAAATTTAACGCCGGACTGCTTCAGAAACGAGGGTCGATTCAAGGAAAAAGAGGAACATGACGACACATGCTAGTGATGAGTTGATCAACTCCACAGCAACTACATCAATTCATCCACTAACCGTTCAGAAACGTCTAAAAGTTGTAACTTCTTCCTGAGTCTCTCCATCAGTGTCGACTCCGGTTTGAACAATGTAAGGATGAGCTGTTAAAGCTCCACCCTCTTCTGGAAAGGGGGCGGGGAGCAGCAGCTCATTCGCATTTAAAGCGACACGCACAAAAACTGCATGTTTTTGCTCACAGCCAAATAGAGGCGAATTTAACAAGCTCTAATAAAAGATCTGTGGGGGATTTTGAGCTGAAACTTCAGACACATTCTGGAGACACCAGAGACTGATATTACATCTTGTGAAAGGGGCATTAAAACTAGAAAAATAAGCTGAATTTCCTTTTGAATTAGGTTTATTTTTCTAACCCCATTGGCAGATATTTTTTTCTAGTTTTAAGTTTTAACTCCATTTTAAAACATTTTTCAGAAAACAAGACATAATGTTTTGTGTCATTTTGCAGTAAATATCTTAAATGTTTAGATATTTATACTGGAAAACAATATCGAGGAAGAAATTGACTTTCTGCAGTGTGTAGAGAACAGTGCAACTAATGTAAATCGTTACATGCTTAACTCAAGGTCAAGTTGAGCACAAGGCTCTTTTGTATTCTGCAAATTTTATTAGATGTAGTAAATCATACAGAAAATACAGTATGACACGTTATAGTGCAAAATAGCTGTTCTGAGCGTAGCCTCATACGGCCACATACAGCTATCCTGTTTTGCTGGCGCACACACCAGAGACGAATCCATTAGCCTTTGTCAGGCACAAAGTCTCGTGACAACTATTAGCGACGGGCTGGAGAGTGAGAACACCTGGACACATCTGTTCATCAACAGCCCAAACCCTGAGAGAACCTTTCCAGCTCAGCCCGCAAACCAGCGCGAACAGGCTCTGCTCTGTTTATTTGACAAAGACGTCTGCCGCACGGCCTGCCTGGTTTGTTTGAAATGTCAGATGTGCTGCTTCACGGGTTGGGGTCGAGAGACAGCCGGGTTTAGCCCTCCGAGGATGAAACATAAAGGAATAGATGGAGAGTGACTGACTTTGAGACTAGTATCAAGTGAAATGAGAAAAAAAAAATGAAGCCAGAGGATTTGAGGAAACATTCATGCTTGGAGCACAAACAGTGCAGCACGAGTTACACGTCAAAGTTGAATCCTTAGTGTTCAAATCACAAAACAATAGTTTGAACTCTATTAATAGTGATGCTTGACTTAGATGAATGATCAAACATGTATTCGTTTGATCAAAAATACAGTTTTATTGTGAAATACTATTACAATTTAAAACAATGGTTTACTATTTTAATATACTTTAAAATATAATTTATTCCTGTGATCGAATCTGAATTTTCAGTATCATTACACCAGTGTCATTTTATTATGCCAATACAGTATTTATTTTCGGCCAACCCCACATAAATACTGTACCGGCATATTAGAGTGATTATATTTTGGGTTGGTGAGTTTTTTTAAATAAATAAATTAAAAAAAAAAAAAAAAAAAAAAAAAAAATATATATATATACATATATATATATATATATATATATATATATATATATATATATATATATATATATATATATATATATATAAAAAAATTAAATTAAAAATAAAAATAAATATATAAATAATAAAAATAAATAAATAAAAATTCTGACCCCAAAAGGTAGTGGGTCAGAGACCGGTCTCTGTGACTTTATTAAACAAGCACAGCTCTGACTAGGAATGCATCATTTGATTTGAAATTTCTTTGGATTGAAATGGATCATTCATTCAATGAACCGATAACATCGAGCTCTGAAGATAAAAATGAAAGATCTGAAATGTCATTAAAGATGATGAAAAACAATACAGTGTTATATAAATACACATGATTAAACCGTGGATTGGGTCAGTGTGGGTCTATCTGGGTGGTTTAATGCAGGACAGACGAGGACAATCTTTCTGTTGGTACGATTGACTTTAGCATTTAGTCAATCGGTCTCACAGAACTGACCCTCATCCAATAGGTCAACCTCCTTGCAGCCGAAGCGCCCCGTTACGTAACGGTGAGACGCAAGTGCAGGACAGCAGATGAGGTCCTTCCAATGCTGCCAAATGTCATGAGTCCCAGCCAGACGTCGCGAATGGGACGCCACTCAATCACCTGCTCTACTCATCTGGTCTGTCTTTAATGTTACATAACGGCAGACCGTTTAATTCGTTTAATTCCTAATTAGTGCCGTTTGCTACATTACCGCTGCTCAACGGTTTGGGGTTGGTAAGATTTTTTTCAAAGAAGTAAAAAAAAAAAAAAAATACACTAAACACTTGTGAAATATTATTAGTAATTGTAATTTATTCCTGATGATGCAAAGAGGAATTTTCCACATCATTACTCCAGTCATCAGTAAAAAATAAAACACCTTTAAAAATCGTAATGAAGGCTTTCTGAAGTGAAGCGATGTTTTGTTTTTTTTTAAAGAGAAATATCCATATTTAAAACTTCACAAACGAAACTAATTGTTAATATAGTTAATAAGGTTTTACATAAACATTTTTCTTACAAAAACCCATCGCTTCACCTTGGAAGGCCTTTATTAATCCCTGGGAGAGGTATGGATTATGATGATTTTATGATGGATGAATGCAAATTTTTGGGCTTCAAAATCACGCCCCCCATTGAATGCCATTATAAAGCTTGGAAGAGTCAGGATATTTTTAAATATATCTCGATTGTGTTCGTCTGAAAGAAGATCATATAGATCATAGAATGGCTTGAGGGTGAGTAAATCATGGGATCATTTTTGGGTGAACTATCCCTTTAAATGCTTTGGGGGACTGATTTGAACAAACATCTAAGCCGAAGCATTAAACATGCACGGTAGTACCAAGACTACACCAAGCTAAGATCAAACACCTGAACCCACATTTGTCAGAGTAAAAAACACAAAAACTTTGGCTTCCAGGATCAGCATGACCTCTCCAGATATGATGTGAATCACTAAAGTGAACATTCCCATCTCTACAGGCGTCACACACAAGGGAACACAAGGAAGCTCTTGCAGTTTGGGGTCACTTTCATCGGGTCAAATGCCTGCCGTTTCACACAGCTTCAGATCACACTTTGCTTTAGCGAAGCATCGCGTTACTTTCACACACACACACACACACACCATTAACACTCCAACATATGTGTCACTTTATACACACAAACGCCTCTACCAATTCCAACCCAGGCTCACTGGAAAAACATTTCTGCGAAATTATTTTACGTTGTGTTACAATGTATAGTATAGTTGCAGTACAAACAAAAATAAAAGTAGTTGTAACTAGTTGTGTACTCAAAGTTAACTATTGTTACAAAATACTTAAAAGTACACTAAAAACTGGGCCAATTTAGTCCCAAGTAGTACTGAAATAGTACACTTGCAAGTATACTACTAGAACACTGATATTTACTTACTTACTACATAAAGTATACTTAAAAATATACTTGAACTTTACTTAAATATACTTAATAAAATGAAGCATACTTATTTTTTTAAGGCTTGGAATCGATGGTTCCATGAAGAACTGTTCACTGAAAGGTTCTTTGCGGAACCAAAAATGGTTCCAAAGATTCTTTCCATTATGGAACCTTTAATACTATGGAACACGAATAATCATTTCCTACATTTCCGTAAGTGAATATCCTCACTGGTTTTACTGTGCATTCTGGAAATTTCTATTGTGCTAACATTTTTGAACAGGTTTTGTCAATGGAGCTGACCTAGAAATGTCCAATTCTCAATGCTCATTCTGCTAAAAGAGATGCATGAGTGTTTCTTTCAGGTCCTGTACAGATGGATCACATCTGTGAAGGAAGCACATACTCCTGCATGCCCTCTTTCTCTCTCTATCTTACCCTCTTCTCTTGCTTTTTCCTTTTCTCCCTCCCAGTGAGAAGAACAGGAAGAGATGTGGCATAAAAATCCCTATAATTTTTTAATCGCCTCCAATGAAATTGTTAAAGCAGCATGACAGCAAACTAAGCAAACACGTACGCTGCTTTATCCATGTGAGCCCACAAAACCATTCTGTGCATTTCAACGGCACATATCTGCACACACACATAAACAACCGCTAAGTGTGCTTAACATTTAAAGCATGGCACTTACTGAAAATAAAAACAATGTTGTCTTGTTTCTGCTATAATGTTTCCACTGTTTAGTAGATTTATCTTTACTATCTGTTAAATGTCAAGCCTTAGAAGAAACTTTAAACAAACAGAATAATTTGTACGATGGTCTTTCAATATATTCCAAAACATCACTATAAGCATAACTGGGCTAAAGAAGCCAGAAATATCTAAAGCCAAATCTGTTGCAGAACATACATTAGAATGAAAAAAATACTGTTTTAATTTCAAAACACTGAAGCTTTTCCAATAACAAGCTACATTTTTCAACAATTAGCGGTGTAGCACTTTTTTTTTTTTTTTTTTAAGGAAAGAAATCCCCCTTAAAATGTAATTAAATTTGAAAATTTGCTAAGCTACAACACCTTCCATAGCTATTTTGAGATGTGGGACTCAAAGGTGGAGGGGCGGAGCTTAAGCACCCTGAATGATGGGATACATCATACATCACCAAAAGTGACGTTTTCACCGGAGGATCCAGTTATGACATTTTGGTTTAAACATTGCAAGGTCAAAACATTTTTTTTTAAATGCAAATGCATGGACGAAGTGCTCACAATAAGTAGAGGGTGAGAATCAGAATTGTGAGATATAAAGTCAGAATTGTTAACTATATAGTCAGAATTGCGTGATATAAAGTCAGAATTATGTTATATAGTCAGAATTGTGAGTTATATAGTCAGCATTGCGTTAAATAGTCAGAATTGCGTTATATAGAATTGCGAGTTATATAGTGAGAATTGCATTATATAGTCAGAATTGCGAGTTATATAGTCAGTTTTATGCTATATTGTCAGAATTGTGAGTTATATAGTCAGAATTATGTTATATAGTCAGAATTGTGTGATATAAAGTCAGAATTTGCGAGTTATATAGTCAGAATTGTGAATTATATAGTCAGAATTGCGTGATATAAAGTCAGAATTTGCAAGTTATATAGTCAGAATTATGTTATATAGTCAGAATTGTGAGTTATATAGTCAGAATTGCGTTATATAGTCAGAATTGCAAGTTATAGAATTGCGAGTTATACAGTCAGAATTGCGAGTTATAGTCAGAATTGTGAGTTATATAGTCAGAATTGTTATATAGTCAGAATTGTGAATTATATAGTCAGAATTGCGTTATATGGAATTGCGAGTTATATAGTCAGAATTGCGTTATATAGTCAGAATTACGTGATATAAAGTCAGAATTTCGTTATATAGTCAGAATTGGGAGTTATATAGTGAGAATTGCGTTATATAGTCAGAACTGTGAGTTATATAGTCAGAATTGTGAGTTATATAGTCAGAATTGCGAGTTATATAGTCAGATTTGTGAGTTATATAGTCAGATTTGTGAGTTATATAGTCAGAATTGCACAATATAGTCAGAATTGTGAGTTATATTGTCAGAATTGCGCAATATAGTCAGAATTGTGAGTTATATAATCAGAATTGTGAGTTATATAGTCAGATTTGTGAGTTATATAGTCAGAATTGTGAGTTATATTGTCAGAATTGTGAGTTATATAGTGAGAATTGAGTTATATAGTCAGAATTGTGAGTTATATAGTCAGAATTGCGCTATATAGTCAGAATTGTGAGTTATATAGTCAGAATTGTGAGTTATATAGTCAGAATTGTGAGTTATATTATCAGAATTGTGAGTTATATAGTCAGAATTGCGCTATATAGTCAGAATTGTGAGTTATATAGTCAGAATTGTGAGTTATATTGTCAGAATTGTGAGTTATATAGTGAGAATTGCGTTATATAGTCAGAACTGTGAGTTATATAGTCAGAATTGTGAGTTATATAGTCAGAATTGTGAGTTATATAGTCAGATTTGTGAGTTATATAGTCAGAATTGTGAGTTATATTGTCAGAATTGTGAGTTATATAGTGAGAATTGAGTTATATAGTCAGAATTGTGAGTTATATAGTCAGAATTGCGCTATATAGTCAGAATTGTGAGTTATATAGTCAGAATTGTGAGTTATATAGTCAGAATTGTGAGTTATATTATCAGAATTGTGAGTTATATAGTCAGAATTGCGCTATATAGTCAGAATTGTGAGTTATATAGTCATAATTGTGAGTTATATTGTCAGAATTGTGAGTTATATAGTGAGAATTGCGTTATATAGTCAGAACTGTGAGTTATATAGTCAGAATTGTGAGTTATATAGTCAGATTTGTGAGTTATATAGTCAGAATTGTGAGTTATATTGTCAGAATTGTGAGTTATATAGTGAGAATTGAGTTATATAGTCAGAATTGTGAGTTATATAGTCAGAATTTAGCTATATAGTCAGAATTGTGAGTTATATAGTCAGAATTGTGAGTTATATAGTCAGAATTGTGAGTTATATTGTCAGAATTGTGAGTTATATAGTCAGAATTGTGAGTTATATTGTCAGAATTGTGAGTTATATAGTGAGAATTGAGTTATATAGTCAGAATTGTGAGTTATATAGTCAGAATTGCGCTATATAGTCAGAATTGTGAGTTATATAGTCAGAATTGCGCTATATAGTCAGAATTGTGAGTTATATAGTGAGAATTGCGTTATATAGTCAGAACTGTGAGTTATATAGTCAGAATTGTGAGTTATATAGTCAGATTTGTGAGTTATATAGTCAGAATTGTGAGTTATATAGTGAGAATTGAGTTATATAGTCAGAATTGTGAGTTATATAGTCAGAATTGCGCTATATAGTCAGAACTGTGAGTTATATAGTCAGAATTGTGAGTTATATAGTCAGATTTGTGAGTTATATAGTCAGAATTGGGAGTTATATAGTCAGAATTGTGAGTTATATAGTCAGAATTGCGCTATATAGTCAGAATTGTGAGTTATATAGTCAGAACTGTGAGTTATATAGTCAGAATTGTGAGTTATATAGTCAGATTTGTGAGTTATATAGTCAGAATTGTGAGTTATATTGTCAGAATTGTGAGTTATATAGTGAGAATTGCGCTATATAATCAGAATTGTGAGTTATATAGTCAGAATTGCGCTATATAATCAGAATTGCGAGTTATATAGTCAGAATTGTGAGTTATATAGTCAGAATTGCGCTATATAATCAGAATTGCGAGTTATATAGTCAGAATTGCGCTATATAATCAGATTTGTGAGTTATATAGTCAGAATTGGGAGTTATATAGTCAGAATTGTGAGTTATATAGTCAGAATTGCGCTATATAATCAGAATTGCGAGTTATATAGCCAGAATTGCGTGTTATATACTCAGAATGGAGTGATATAAAGTCAGAAGTGCGAGTTTTAAAGCCAGAATTGGGTTATAAAGACTCGCAATTGCAAGGAAAAAGTCAATTACCTTTTTTATTTAGTGATGGAAACGAGCTTCCACACCTTCCCCAACAAATCGAGAGATCTATGCACAGTGTTTTACTGGTCAGTTGTCAGCAGCGGTGGGCACAAGTCTACAGCCGTTCTCACGGTACCTGTCAACTCCTGACGTAAAGCAGGGGCAGATTTCTCACGCGAGCTCCGACGGTGAAACTTGGACCGTGTGGCTTCGCGTTATTAGGCCAGTTACACGCTTAACCCGGCTAATGAGCGGCCGAAAAACACTTCCAGCTGTAACGGTCACAATTGCGCACGCAATTATATGATAGGCAAAACACACACGCACAGACAGAACCATCAAGATTGGCATTGGCAGCTAAGGTGCAAGCTGCAGCAAGATGTCAACTAAGCAACTTTGTGTGTTTCTTGGCTGCAGTTAAAATCTTCCAGCTGCCGTTTCATTGTTTCCTCTGAGAAGCTGGTGGTAAAATGTAGCGCCGGCTGTTATCAAAGCCTCACAAAAAGCTTTTGCGTCAGGAGTCCCCTCAGGATACGTGGAGGTTTCTAATGCGGAGTTTGCCGTGATAACAGCGAACTCTAAAATCGTGATTCCCACCCTTACTGATAAAGATATTAGTCACTAATAATGAGGTCAATTCACATGGATTTAAGATGCTTTTCCAGGGACTTACTAATACAGACACGGTTATTTCATGTTTATTACTGTCATAAATTCATGCTCAAGGACGCTAGTGAATTTTTATAAACTAATCCATAAAAAATTCATATTATATTCATGAAACATGAGCAGAATAAATTGATCTGAAAAACCACTCTGAAAATAATTGAGTTAAATTCAATGTGACAATTTCCATAAAAAGAAAATTAGGGCTGTTAATTGATTAAATAAAGGAATTATTTATAATAATTTAATTAACTAAACCCATCAATTCATTTGAAACGCCTCAAAGACATATTTACAGTATATCAGTGAATAAATATTAAAAAAATTAATACACTTAAAATTCATATTATTATAATAAAATAAATTGATATAAAAAATTATATAAATATAAATAATAAATACATTTAAAAATAAGTAAATTAAATACATTTTCCAATTATTGATATTCACGATTAACATTTCAGCACTTTGTTTGTCGACTTGACGCTCCATAAACTGTCCGGAGCAACTAAGCTTCCCTAATTCAAATATACTTAGAAATAGCAAACCGTCCCTCAAAAACATAAACGAGTGAGAGAGACGGTCTGACAAACAGACAGATGTACAGACGCCGTTTTTGTCAATGACTGGCTCAACTCTGAAACTTCCCCCATCACTACACCATCTGCCATCCATATTTTCGAAACTAAAACACGCCACTGAGTGAGTTAACAAGACAAGCCTTGTCTGAGGCCGGCCGCTCATATGGGCAGCAGAGGGGGAGCTCCTGGGAGAGAGAGGTGCGCTGGGTCTTGGCCAGCCCAGGTTAAAATAACAAGCGCCCTCTCAGCGGCGGCCGTCCATCGGCTGGGGAGCTGAAATATGTGTGACAAACACACACCAGCAAAGAACACTAATGAGTGTGCACTAGGGCTGGCTGATTAAAAAAGGCTAATTAATGAATCTTTCTTCAGCCTAATTCAATTCATGTTGCCACATATTTTTGTATTTAATTTGTTTAAAGTCGGCCAGAATTTTTTTCACTATTGTGAGTAAAATGGCTTCACAAACAAGAACAAAAGTAGGGCGGGGTTTGATTTTGTCCTTGTGGAATTGATTGGATGGTTGTGGTTTGCTATTGGTTGATCTCATGTGAGTGACAGGTCGCCCCGCCCTCGTGCCAGTAAACACATCATCATAGAAGAGAAAAGATGCTGTCGCCGCAAGAGGGAAGTTATCTTGATTAAAGATTACTAGGCGCAAGAAGAATTGCGCGATTTTGATTTCATGGTGACTTTAAAACTTTTTTTTTTTAAACAGGAGCCATTGTTTTTTCATAGATGTATAATATTTCATTATTAACTGGTTTAGTCATGCTTAATTAGTTAAAAAAAAAGAGTACCTAAAATTGTGTGTTTTTTTTTTTTTTTTTAAATACATAAAAGCTTAATATGGTAAACCTTTCATAAACTGAGTGCTGATGCAAACAATTCATTGAATCAAAATTATGAATCAATTCACTGAAACACCAGTATTGATATTAATGAATTTGGCCATATTCAGTTTCTACTGCCAAATATATAGGTATTTTCTTTTAATATTGTTTTTCTCCCAAAATCAGAGGAACCATTGTTGTCAAATAGATGTAAAATATTGAATTAGTAAACTAGATTAGTAATGTGTATTATATATGTACGTGTATGTTTTTATGTGTGTGTATATATATATATATATAAAAATCTTGCATAAACACTGAATGACGACGCAAACAAAGCGAATCAAAATTTTGAATCGATTCACTTTGATTCTCAGTTTGATTCAGCCGATTCACAGAAATGTAATGCCGTTTTTGCTGCAGTATGTTTAGACATTTTTTAATCAAGAGCAAAATTAGTGGGAATGTATTGACACTATTGTCCTGCAAAGAGAAGCGCAACCATCTCTTACTGAGGTGGCTTCTCATATAAGCGACTTCGTCTCCAGATCTTTGCACAAAAGCAATGAATTTGCAGAAGCCTTTGAACAGCCTTTATTCTCAAGACACGCTTTCACAGCAGCTCGAGGTTTCTGCAGTTCATTTGGATTGACATATGTAGAACAGCTAATGTCATTTGGTTTTTTCTGTCCGTCCGTTCGCGCCAGCTGCGCACCTGGTTCAGATAGAAGCGGGGTCCTCTGTAAGCAAGTCCGCTTGTGCAGTTCCTTCTAGGTTGTTTGGAAAGAGTCAAACTGCTAGCATTTTTAAAATGGATGAGGTTTTTGGCAGCCGCCCGCTCAGGCAAGACAGCTGAGGCTACACATTCCAGGCCTGGCACGGTCCGACTGGACGCGAGGCCTCTTACAAGCAAAATACAGCGCGCCGGCCCCGGTCGACGTCAAAGATCTCTCTGTCTGCCGCAGCGACACAGACGAGACCAATTAGAGTGAGAGGGAGCGAAGAACCGTAGACGCGGGCCTGCAGGAAGGAAAACAACCCTCAGCGTGTCCAGTGCTCTGGTGTAGATTAAAAATCTCTCAGCCCGGAGAGCCGGGCTACTGCAGGTAGGGGCAGAACCACGGTCCACTTCAGACAGGAAACCATTACCTTCAGGGCACATGGTCTGCTTTAAGTGAGCTGCTTTTTTCAGATCTCATTGAGCTGAGGTTTATTATCAATCCTGGCAGACAGAAAAGTCCCACCTACTAACCTCATATCTCCACTAGGCTGGGAAAAGGACCTCTTAAAAAAAAAAAAAAAAAAGGAGGGAAAAAAGGCCCATGGCACAGAAACATACTCCTGGTCTCTACGGATCTCCATTTGCGTCATCCCTCAAATAGCTACTCACACACCCTTTTTTCTCCTCCAGAAATCTAATACGTTATCCTTTCCTCCATCACAAAAGAAACAGAAACATCTTAATTTCTCAGGCCACTAAAAATGCCACTGTTTTTCTACTTCTGGGGAGGAACAACAGGAGGGAGGACCCTTCATTTAATCATCTGTGAGAAATGCTTTCTCTTCTAAATCACCGTGATTGACCTTTTGCACTTTCTTAAACATGCGCATTTTTACACATTTCCGGGTTTCGTGACAGTTGGATAAAAATCCATAATAACGCTTCTTTGACTTTCCAATAGAAGAAGAAGAAAAAGATTCATCACGTCGATCAGAAGAGAGAGAGATGTCAAATTTGCCGTCACTCCCAGCGTTAAGCAACGGAAGCTTGTTTCCACCAATAAATAAAAAATGAAAACGGTAACTGTGACTTTTTATATCTTCTTTTCTCACAATTGCGAGATATAAATACATTTTTTATTTGGCGATGGAAACAAGCTTCCATATTAACCAGTTTTCTGTCATTTAATGTGAAGAAAATAGCTCCTATTACGCTATTTTGAAGGTTTTGTCGTCCCCAAAACAGGTTTACATGCATCCAAGGTCAAAAACGCTTTCATTTTCTCTTAATACACATCGCAGGATCACCTCGTTTCTCACAGTGTCTGAAATGGTTCGATAAAGGACTCAGTCTCTCTAAACTCCGCCTTTCTGTGAGCTTCACCTGCTCTGATTGGTCAGCTAGCCCAGTCTGTTGTGACTGGCCTACAGCTTACAGTGTGCGTCGGCGACAAAACGTCTATATTACTCTTCCTCAGCACTTGATACACAGTGATACGAACAGTTTTACCGCATCAATCCCAGAGATGTAAAGTGGATTTGAGGAGCAGAAAACAGGCAACAGGCCTCGGCAACAAATACAGTGTTTGTGGCCAGACAATGAAGACTATAGGCAGAAATTATGCAAATGTGTCACACTGTTATGTAGGTAAGAGGAAGTAATACTTACTGACAACTCGTTTCAGCAGTTCACAATCGATTCTTGCTCTTAGAAGACAATTTATCTGCACTTTGACCTAAACAGCTCTGTTACACACTACATGAAGGGTAAGAAATGAAAGAGCCTTTATGTATGATGCATTATAAAGGTATACATAATACATTATATACCAAAGTGCATTAGGATTTTGGGCAGTTTGTCACTGTGTTTTAATGCACTGTACTCTCTAAAAGTGCGTTCAATTACGTTTTACAATGTATTTTAACTACGGTTGCAATTATTCATGAGACCGTACGTAATGTCTTACAAGGTATAATTAATGCATTAAAAATACTTTTATAGTGCATTATACATAAAGGTTTTTAGGACATTTTAAATAAAATAAAAATAGGTATATGTACGATGATAAAACTGTGGAAATGTGTGTGTGAAAAGGCTATATTCAGTTTTTTTTCCTCACTGAATATTCAGTTTCACTCCAAAATACCATAATGCTGAAGCAAAATGGGTTTCAAATGATTTCTTCAGCCGAAATCCCTAAAGATGACGTGTCGGGCCACTCGATCAAATGTTTTTGAAGCGCTACAGAGCCAGCGTTTACATTCATTCAGACGTCAACCTACAGAATACACACTTTAAGACAAAAACCTGTTGCCCTGTCACATTCAAGCCTGCCATAAAACATCCTAGACTGTCGCCAACTTGCTACTCTAGAGAGACACGCGCTGAATCCCTGCTATGACCGACAAACATCCTAAGCAAGAACAAAAAGTCTTTAAATGCACACAGACCTTGACCTTGCTATTACTCATCTTTGCGAGTTGATCTAGGACAGGAGGAAGTATTTTAACGTCAAAAACGACACACTTCCCCTTTAAGAGAAGATTTAAATACTCTCCGCTCTGCCCAGAGGCTCCGGCTCACGGCGAACAGCTTTTCCAGGCAGCCCTGGGCTAATCGCAACTCAGTGACCCACTAAAGGCTTCTAAAGACTCCATGCGGTGAGGTGTTTGAGTTGAAACGACTCCTCGTGCCATTAAACGAGGGTTTTCCACGAACACCGTCCTCTGGAGACCTGCGCTTAAACGCAGGCGAATGCCGTGAGGTATGCTTCAGTTTACCACCCAGAAACACTCGAGATGAGACGCAATATCTTTTTAGTGACTACAGTCATGTAGAACTACCGGCTTTATTGTATCACTGCATACATGAGGTAGTCATGTCTATAGAAAGGCCACAACAGAGACCAGTGAGTGGAGGACTAATTCAGCGTTTCAGTCCGTTTGAGGAACATTACGTAACTCACTTCACACAGCGATGTTCATAACAGCAATGACTTTAAGTCCATCACTGAAAGTGCCCAGGGCATGTGCTCTGCTGAGTGGGCGACAGATAATGGTCACAGCCACTCTGAGCTCACTTCCTGTTTACCTCACTGGGCAGCAGGGCGATACGAGCCGATGGCCAACCACCCGAAATAAAACATTTACGCGATGCTCGATACGAACGAGAGTTCGCGACTGCGACACTTTTTACATTTGGCAATTCTGTAGCTCAAACTGCAGGGAATGCTTGCAACGTCAAGCTCATAAAAGCGAAAGCTACATGAATGAATGCACTTTTTACAAAGCTGGTAACATTATCTCGATAGTCCACTTTAGACATTAGTTTGGTGTCCAGTTCTCACTAGCATCCATATTACTACCCTAACGCTCAAAATACTTCATTGGTTTGAGTAGGACAAACTTAAACTACACAAATGAGTTAAATTAGGTATTATTAGTATTGAGTTCACAGCACTGGCATATTTCAAGTAATCTGAACATTGTTTTTTGAGTTGTGTGAACTCATTTCTTTTCATTTTAAAATAACTTAAGTTTAACTGAACTGGGCTTGGATTTTTTTATTTCCCAGCATGCTTTGCTCATGGCACTCGAAAGGCAGAGTAAAATACTCAAATTAAGTGCTACAATGTTTTTATTTCTGTGAGATCAATGTTGGGGGAGATTTAGTAGTGATTCATGTTTTGTTACGCTAATATAGAAGAGTTTCTGTTAATGTGCGTTTTTGAAGTACCATCACGGTAAGTTGTAACATGTTTTAAGTTGCTGTACTCTTAGTGCTATACCATTAACATGCTAGCATATTAGCAAGTCGGCATTATCTGTATTGGTTTGTTATAGCTAGCAACATATTTATGTTGCGATAACCTGATTATTTTAAGTTAAATGCATCAATTAGTGTACGCAAATATTTCAAGCTATGAACAATAAAAATGTATGAGCACAAAATAAAGTTTCTTAACTTAAAAAATTCTCTTTTTCGAGTTCTGACAACTTCTTAGGGTTTATAACTCATTTGATTGGCATGAACTCCAAATAAAAAACTTAATTAACTAAATCTTTTATGTTAATTGCTATCGAAATGTACGAGTTAGCGAACTCATTACTTCAAGTTAACGATTAACATGCATGCGTACTACAAACTCACAACTCGATAGATCTACGTACTTAAAAATTGGAAACATCATAACTCAAAAAATTTAATGTAATTGATTTCCTCAAAATTTTTGAGTTAGCCCAACTCGTGTTTACAGCTTAGGCTGTTTATTAGTGCTTATAAAGCACGTATTCCACATGACCATATTCTACTAACCTTAACAACGACTTTACTAACTATTAATAAGCAGCAATTAGGAGTTTACTGAGGTAAAAATCATAGTTAATAGTAAAAAGGATCCAAATCTAAAGTGTGACCAGACAATCTACTAACTATAAGTTACTTTGCTACTACGTCAAGTCATTAAAGTACCACTTTATTTTAATGCTCCCCAACAGACATTCTATTGACTAAAAGTAACTTTGCAACTTCATGTCAACTTATTCTATTAACCCAAACACTAACAGTTTACTATTACTCTAATTAGAGTTAGTTGACATGCAGGGTTGGAGAGTAATGAAATACAAGTAGCTTAGATACAAAATAAATACTTTAGATACTTTAAATACAGAATTTGAGTCACTGTATTTCATCACAGTTACATTTTAAATGGGTGGTAATCAGATTACAGTTCCATCTGAAAAGTGTTTTAGATTACCAAAGTGATTACTTTGAATTTTAATGTCATTTAAACAGCGATTGGTGATTCTCTGACTCTGACAATCTGAAAAAGCCGAGTTCAGTTTCATGTTTTCCACTGTTTTCATGTTTTGGGATAGTTGTTTGTGAGTCATTTTATAATTCACTCGTCACTGCATCTTTTTCTCATAATTAGTTTTTTTCCCCTCACAATTGTTAGTTTGCATTTCACAATTCTGATTTCTTTTTCTCAGAATTGGGAGATTTAAACTTGCAATACTGACTTTTTTTCTTGCAATCGTGAATTTAGTATGTGAGTTTAGATCTCAAAATTTGGACTTTTCTCAATATTGCGAGTTTATATCTCACATTTTTGGCTTTTCTCAATATTGTGAGTTTATATCTCAGAATTCGGACTTTTCTCAATATTGCGAGTTTATATCTCATATTTTTGGCTTTTCTCAATATTGTAAGTTTATATCTCATAATTCTGACTTTATAACTCACAATTGCAACTTTATATCACACAATTCTGAGGGAAAAAGTCAGAATTGTGAGATAAAAACTTGCAATGACCTTTTTTGTGTTTGTTCCACACTTATTAGTATTCTAAAGTATTTAGATTAAGTGACTAAACTTGAGTAATGTAACGAAATACGTTACAAATGACTTTTTAAAGCATGTTTTTTGTAATCTGTAGTGAAATACTTTTTAAAAGTAACCCACCCAGCCCTGGTTGCATGTAGAATGTCTAAAGTGGACTATCAAAATAAAGTGTACAGGTGTTTTATATATACATATCAAAGCACCAAGATCATGCATGAATTAATGCATGAATTCATAAAACGCAAGCTCGATAATGTCTCGGAAGAGTTTGTCCCTTTGGATTTACCAAGAAAACTTCACAAACTAGCATTTGTTTGCAGATGCTTCACAAGAGACGAGTGAGAAACACACTATATTATGTGTACCAGGAGCGTGCAAAGATGCAAATTACACATCATCAATACATGATCACTTGCAAACCCAAACGCTTTCAGTCGTCGGGCAGACTTTGATCCACACTTAGAGCTCAGAAGCGCGACGTCTCCATGAATGCGATGTGCTGCTCTGTGTGGCCCATTAAGACACACGGGTTATTGTGGGAGCAGACGTGAACGGTGCAGGGGTCACACGGTGGTATGTTTACACAGCCAGACCACACAGATAAAACAACTACACATAAACCATTATAGGAACTAATATCACTCCAGACATCATCACACATGTGCACCAGGTGTGTGTGTGTGTGTTACACAGAACATAGGAGACACACTCAGGGGTCTGTGCTCTTTTCCATTTCACAGACAAAGCAAATATGCCAAAAGTATCGCAATGACAATGTATTGATTCGTCACCAATTTTCTTCCTTTTAAGGCTCCCATGGCAAAAGGTCCCAAATGCATTAACAATAATGTGGCCACTAGAGGGTGCAAACTAAATACTCGCAGAGCAACTTCTGTGAAAACAGCAAAATTCATCTTCATTTACATTCACTTTAATGCAAACTCTAAATGCATACACATTTTCACATACATCTAAAAGATGGCATTTGTGCATACAGTATTTACAGTGAGTACGCTGTGCAGTAATTCTCAATATAAAACAGGCAAATTTGATTTAAAATTTTAGTTTCAACACCATAGCCGGTTATCAATAATTCAAATTTTTCGGCTAAATATTTTGCGCACTTTGCCAGTCATCAGTCTAAACGTTACTAGGCTTTATCCTAACAATGCATTTGAAGAAATAACAAAAATAAATGTAATATCATAAACGTACATGTAATAATCATGCATGAAATAATCAAACAATATAATTTATTACTATTGAAAATACAAAAATGCTTTGATGATCATAAATAATTTAAAAATACTACGAAATGTACTGTTTTAAAGTACATGCGGCAATATACAATGACGAGCCGAATCCTCAGTCTTCTGTACTTGTGTGTGTGTGTAGCAAAAATACCACTAATATGCACAAACGCAAGCATAAACATTCACATCGAATGACCTTCTACTTGCTTTTGCAATTTGGTCATGCAGAGCACAAGAATCTCCACTGTGTGCTGGTTCTGTGATATTTTTTCTCTACGCCAAACATAAAATATAACACAATGCCTGTCAGCACAGCTGTAAATCCGAAAAAAAAACACCTAATAGTGTACGAGGGGTCAAAGTTCAGCCTTTTAGCTACAAGCTTTTCCTGTAGGTTCTGCTGAAATTATGTCACACATGAAAACTAATACATGCTGGAGTGAAAGTGCAAAAACTCCACCGACAGAAATATTCCTCATCTTTAAATTTTTTAAAGATGTTTAATGATCAAAATACAGCAACAACAATAAAGTGTACTTATTTATCCAAACAAACACTAACTAAAATAGTGGAGCTAATATATTATTATTATTACTACTATTATTATGAATAATAGCAACAATAAGAGAGTGGTGTAGTTCAAACGACCTCCCAATTCCCATTTCAGAAGAAAGTAATCACATACAGTCTAAAAATGCATCATCCCGGTTATAACTGCTGCTATTGTTGTCAACAACAACAACAACAACAATATGAGCTTTTTAATGCGCGAGCAGCTCCAGTAAACGAGCACGCGGCGCTTTAATTCCCATCCGCACTCAAAAGCAGCAGCAAAAGCGTACCTGGTCTCTCTGCAGACAGGGCAGAGACGTCCTCCTGTGGGATTTGCTCCTGGACTGGCCGTGCTGTGCCATGTCTGACGAGACTACGGAGCTGGACCTCCTGCGCCTCTTAAATACTGGAATATCTCCCCTCGATCCCTCCCGGTGTGATGCGCCCTGCTCCGGCAGCAGCCTGTCCGCATACCTCGCCAGCAGGACCCCCAGCACCCCGAGCAGGTACGCCAGGTACGGTCTCCAACTGGCGCGCACCTTCTGCAGCGACAGCAGCGACACGGTCCTGATGATGCTGATGAAGAGGAGCACGGAGATGCCCTGACCCAGCCGCACCACCATGAGCGCCCCGCTGGCCAGGCAGGCGAGCAGCACCAGCGCGGTGGCCGTGAACGAGTACAGCTGCTGCGCATCCAGCAGCGACTGCGCCGCCGCTTCGCCCAGATGGCACACGGTGAGCAGGAACACGGCCGTACGGATGAGCACCCCGCAGCGGAGCAGATACACCCCCACCCAGAAGAAGGCACACACGAGCGTGAAGACGGGCGAGAGCAGCTGCCACACGAGCTCCACGAGCGTCACCAAGTGCAGCGCCGGAGATCCCGAGTGCGCGTGTGCGCGCTCCGCGTCCCACTCCGAGGACTGATGAGCGAGCAGCGCGAGGAGCACGGACAGCGAGGCGACGCACACGGCCGACGAGAGGCTCCTACGGCTCCGCAAGCACGAGTGCCAGTAGTCCTGCTCCACGGGAGTGACACAAGTGCGCACATAGCCGTTGCGCACGGATTCCAGTGCCATCGGTCACGGGAGAGCACGCGTACGCGCTCGCGCACACACGCATTAATGCGCAGAGCCGCTGTTCCTTTTTCACGTGAGTGAGTGAGTGAGTGAGTGAGTGAGTGAGTTTCGAGCAGCGGACTGCCACGAGTGCGCCTTCAACGCATCCTCGCGCGAAAGCACAAGTCAGAAGTAAAGCCGGGGTGCGCGGAGGAGGAGAGCGAGCCCCTTTTCTTTACAATGCGTAAAAAACCCCATCGTCTTACGATCCAGTCGAGGAATAACTCCTGATGTTTCTAGGCCACCACCACCACCATCATCATCATCATCCTCATCAGTGATCTCCCTCCCTCGCGCTTCCTCTCTTTGTTTTGCTCGTATCTCGCTGGATTATTCCCCCTCTTGGATCATTTTCACGCGTGGAAACTCTCGCTGCAGGAAGATTTCCTTGACTTTTGGATCATATTGGCGGGTGTCCCGTCGCTCGCGAGGCGGTCCTTAACACAGCGCGCGCGCGCTGCGCTCCGCTCCGCTGCTCATCCGAACGATGATCCTGATCAGACCCAATTCACAGCATCAGTCCAGTTGATTTGCTGATGCAGCTGCCATGTGCATCCCACACCACACCACACTTCAAAACAATAACAATATTAAAATTCTTTTGTCAAACCGAACTATTAAAATGAACTTTATTTGTATGGTGAAATTGCGCGTGACTTTCGAATACGGTTTGGACTTCTGCAAAACACATGTTTTTAGATCACGTGTGATTTCCTGCTTTTTGATTGATTTTTCTTTCACAGTAAAATTGTATCGTTCATTAAGACTAAGTATATCAAAGCAAAAATCCCTCTTTGGCTTTCATGCATCAGCTTTATTGACTGACTTTCCTTTAACGATCATATTTGATTAAGATTTTGTGTACTTCTTTTATTAGCTCCAGATATGGAGAATTATTTCACTTTTCGACTTTATCTGATCCAACTGATTCACTGGTATTGACTCTAAAAATGCTGGGTTAAAAACAACCTAAGTTGGGTTGAAAATGGACAAACCCAGTGGTTGGGTAAAATTGTTGCTGTCAGCTATTATTTAAAAATGACTATATGGCAGGTTTAAAATGAACCCAAAATAGTTTGGATATTAAAAATCAGATATAATTACTAGAGGCAATAATAATAACAGTGAACATTTATTAATAATCAATTTAATGTTTATTGGTTAGTTATTATTTATTTCAATTAATGAAAAAATGTCCATTTAATGATAAATTCCAACTTATTTTGGGTTCATTTTAAGCAGTAATTTTGAAACAATGGTTGAGGTAAATTAAACCACCCAGCAGGTTGAGCAAACATTTAACCCAACCACTGGGTTACAACGACCCAATCACTGTGTTTGTCGATTTTCAACCCAACATTTTTAAGAGTGTTGGTTCTTTCTGACTTATTTTTCTTTTACAGTAAAAATTCCATATTCATTATGATCACGATTCCTTGCGATACCAAACAAAATGTTTACCGGATTCTTGTCTGTCTTTCTTTGGTACTGGTTGTTGCTGCCTGATTTTCTGTTTACAGCACAATTTTACAGTTCATGAAGAGTTTTGTCGTAAACATTTCCGCGTCAATAGCCGATCGAGATCAAACAAAATTCATATGACGGTCACTTGGCTTTCTTGGCAGTTAAAGTTCTGACTGGTTTTCCTCAAATATTTTATATAGCTAGTTAACATTCACTGGTACACATGATTCCCTATGGCTGCATGAGAAGATCAAACAAAAATCAGATGAATGTTGACAGTCCCAATCTGGTTACCATTCACACAGGCAGTCGGCAGTGTGGGCAGAATTCCCGGGATGGAGAAAACCGGTTTCTACTGTAGCACAGGAACTAAGGACCATCTCTCCGTTGGCAGCCGAGGCATTTCAGCAGCCTGATGGATGTCCACATCCCATCGTGACGGTCTCAGCTTCCCGACCTCCCCCTGCTGAGGAGCGGCAACAGGGAATGTGGGAGTGCTTGTTTGGAAAGCTGCAGAGGCAACAGTCTCTTCCGGTCTCGGTTCCTGGGTCAGTCGAGGGCCAACTAATATTAAGTCCTTGCGTCATGTCCTCCGAACAGCAAAATAAAGATAAAGATAAAAACTGCAGGGAACGATCCTAAGCGGGAACATAGAGCCGTTTCTGAGGACGAGGGAGCAAGACGTGCATCAGGGAGAGAACGAGCGGCGAAAACGCCCCTGTCAAAACAAACACCTAAATCCTGTATTATGATGTTAGGTCATCATAGGTTAATGTAAGAAGTGGGAAGCATGGTGAAGGAAAAGCTCGTGGAAGGTTAAAAAGAGTTTTAAAATGCGGAAAACGAAGACGCACTGCTTCATCTGTATGCCACAAAATATTCTTTGAAGTGTTTAAATATAAAAAAGATGTTAAATGCTGATGCAATTCTCAGGTTTGCCACTAAAGGGCACTACCTGTAAAACCCGATAAGTTACCGTAACTCAAACCATTTGAGGAAATCATTTGCCGCATTACAACCGATAAGGACGAGTACCGTAAACTCATATACATTAAGTTAACTTCACTAAGATTTTAATATACGTTTAGTGTATTACACTCATTCAGTTTGAACAAATCTAACTTGCTCATAGCAACTAAAAAGCGACTCAAATGGTTTGAGGAAACCAATTGCCTTAAATGGTTTAAGTTCATCAAACTCAAAGTAATAAAGTTACATAAGACTGGGCAAAAACTAACATTGGTACAAAACAGTGATGCTAAATTATGAAGTGATCAAATATTGAATATATTCCCCCCCCTCTAAACGTCTAAATGTTTTCCGCTCATGTTCGTAACGAATCTCTCAAATGCATTAATGTTAAAATCCGAAGGCTGTTTTCGTTCTGTTTAGTGTACGAATAGCGACGGTCTCGTACATTCAGTTTCATCGGAGAAGCCAAAGTTAAACACGGGAAAAGAATAATTGTATGCAGCCGCTGACCCGACATGGAGGTGTTTACACTTAAATCTATTTGCAAGTCCCGGAACATTTTTAAACCGTTTCCACTGCCTGTCTGAAACATCTCGCCGGCCTTGTGATAAATAATCAGACACTCTGGGTTCAGCGCTTGCCATACAAAACGCTGAAATATAACCCTGCCTTCCATGAAACTGTGTGGGGGAACCGAACGTGTGAGTCCAAAATGCATTACAGGTGGAGCGATTGAGGATTAAGTCTGGGAGAAGATTCAATTTTCCCTCCTAGTACATCAGCTCTAGCATAAACCCCGGCTTGGCACAAGACGACGAGTATAAAAGCATAATTTCACCTCCACCCCTGCTCACTGTTCTCAAGGCACACTCCTGTGGTTAGAATCTGAATGGAGGACGTTCTGTATGCAGAGAGCACACGTTGGGATGGAATTGTGGGATACTGTCACCGCACAGGCCCGGTTTTTAGGCAATCTGAACATTTACATAAGTCATTTGAAGCATGCATTGTGTTGGTCAAGCATGCTGCTATTTCTAAGAGTCACGCTTGTTTAATGTTCAATTGAAAAAGGAAGTACATCACACGCACTGACGTCACGCACCTCCTTTTAGCGGGAAGTCCTGCCAATCAGCTAAAACAAGCAAATCGCAGTCCAAGCCTTTCATAATGTCACAAGAAAGTAGTAGCATTTATTTAATTACAAAAGGACTTCAATTTCAGCTCTACAGGGTCACTATCCAAACAATAATGCCATTATTCAGCTCGAGTCCGTTCAAAGTTGATTCAGTTCGGTTCAATAACTGTCAGTGTTGCATCAGTTATTCAACTATGAGCAGCTCCACAGGAGGAAATAGTGTTCAATTGGCTCATGAATAGACGAGAGACACACGTACACCTGGTTCCTGGTTTTTTGACCACTTCTGTCCTAGACCACACGGTCAATGAATGGGCTTTTTCAGATCATTCGATCTAATGGACTAAATAAGCTCACGCAATTTACATATGAACGCGATTGGTGACGATGGAAAAGCAGCAGCTTTTGTTTCTGCTCTGTGTGTGAGAAATGAGGTAGTTTGAACTAATTTGTTGATTTATGATTAAGGCTTTTTTTTTCGTTGACTGTTTTGAATTTGTTTTGTGTGCTATTGTGAAATTTTAGTACCGAAATCAAGGTTAAATAGATACAAAATAGAAACATTCTGCTTAGTAAGTTTTTCGTCTTCATACCTGGGTGTCGTGGCCTAATGGTGAGGGAGTCGGGCTTGTGATCTGAAGGTTGTTGGTTCGATTCCCACGCCGGCAAGAATTGAAAGTGGGGATTGTGAATAAACAGCACTCTGTCCACCTTTGATACCATGACTAAAGTGCCCTTGAGCAAGACACCCGACCCCTAAATTGCCTCACTTGTAAGTCGCTTTGGATAAAAGCGTCTGCTAAATGTAAACTAAACTTGGGTCTTCAACCGACAAACCCCGCCTGGCTTACGCGCTTCCCATAATGTGTTTTGTCGTGTTCGAACGCATACGACCACATGAGCGAATTAGAAATCAATCGCTACCTCTGGAAGTGGTAGATCAAAATGTTTTAGACCCCGTTTACGCTTGTATTTAGTGTCGTCCGCTAGTGATCGAATTGACAAAAACATTTGGTATAAGGGCCAAAGATATCAAATGCCGCAAATCAACACAAAATCTAAATTGACTTTAAAAACTTGTTCCTACATGGAAATAAAGGACTTAATGTGAACAAATTATCAGTGCATGTTAAACAAATACTCAGTACTTTCAAAACAGCTCGAAAACGCCATACTAACACCTTAATAACCATCCAATAATAACCAGCAATGCCCTGCCAACATCTTTGCAACCTACCTAAAATCACCCATTGTTTTCATAATCTTTCACCAAAAACATATTAACTTTTTCCTCCTCTGAAAAAAAAACATTCCTTTTCGCTGACCATCACCAACGCCTCTTATTATTAAACCCCTCCCCTCCAACCAAATCAGTCCAATCAAATCCAAATGGATAAAAGCCCCGCCTTTAAAAGGCAGTGCTTTTTCAGTCGAGATGCTTCGCTTGATATGCTACGGAATAAGTGTTACTATGTACTGTTTCTATATAAAAATATCAATACAACGTACAGTATTTTCCCTGGCTCTTGTTTTAAATTACTTTCGTTCTGTTATTATGCTTGTTGTTGTCATTTTTTGACGTTGTACAAGCAGGATGTGACAGTTGGTTGGTGTTGTATTTGTCCCGCTCCTTGATTGGACGGCTGGCTAAAAAGTGACAATGATGAGCGCAGTGTTTTCGAACGTTCTTTAACTCTCGGCGACCGGTGAAATAACGCAGAATGGTCAGAGCATGAAAAATAGTCTCAGTGGCTCATTATGCATTTTGAAAAAAGCAGCGCTCCCATCGAAAACAATTGGAAAAGTACGCTAGCTACTGCTTTGGTGGACCTAAAGCAAGTAAACCAGACGTGAAAATAATCAGTACTTTTTTACTTTTGGGTGGAATGAAATTCTGCTAGTATTTACCGTACAACTGTTCATGGACTGACACCGCTTTGTAACCCTAAAGAGGTCAAAACTAACTGGTTCGTAATTGGTTAATTTCATGAAATCTAAACGCAAAGTGGACCAAACATACTCAAATGTCTGTCTTCAATATTTCAGGAACCTCATTAGCATCAGCTAAACTGAATGTGTTTAGTTTAATTGTTGCATAGAGACCAGAGCTTGACATGTTTTGGTGCAAAGGATCCTATCTGACCCAAAAACGTGCTCGGAGACTCTGCTGAGCCAAAATATCTGAATTTCTTGGAAGAACAGCTGGTTCTAGAATGGCAGCAGAGCAAAAAAGCAAAAAAGCCTCCTGTAAATACATGTGCATGCTTTTTAATTCCCCCCAATTCCAGTGATTCATTATCACAACAATGTTTAATAGAGGGTCAATACATAATGCATTTTCATTTGGGCTCTGGGAGAAAGCACTGGAGCGGTTCCGTCGCCGCATTCCCTCGCTCAGGGTCACGGTGACCTTTGATCCCGGCACCTGACGACTCAAAACAGCTGTTCGGAACACGGCGAAGACTGAGCGTGTCCTGACCTCGCTCGAACACACGACCGTAACTGAGGACAAATACGAGCATCTTTATCATCGTGCTTCAATTAATTATTCATGAGGCTCGAATCGGTGCTATTGGCAAACACTCAGGCTCAATATATACACTCAAGAGCTCAAGTGCTCGATGAATACGTCCTCAATTTGGGCGTTGAAGCAGGTGAGCGGTTGATTTCAGAGTGTATGCTAATAGCCCGCGTGGTTGGTGGTTGGGCTTTGATGTTGAGGACGGAGCTCGCGACAGGAATGTGTAGCTGCGCTGTTTTTGGAAGCAGGCGCTTCAATTAAAACGGACCGTTCCTTAATCAGCCCTGCAACTCCCCGACACAATCGCTTTAGCACCATGAGGGCTGTGTTCTTTCACAGCGTCTCTCTCCATGGGATCTGGACCCCAGAATTCATTCCTTAAACATGTCCCGTGTGTGAAAACAGGACACAGAGCCTTAGCGAGCTTTCCATTTTAACTTGTTTGACAGCAAAGACCTTTTATCTTTTTATGGGAAGTTTAAATATATTTTCAGGCTGCCATATTCACTGAAATCTATGTGTGGAGGTCAATGTTGATATTGTGAAAGGCCGCCACAAATAAATCAATGTATGGGAAAACTGCACCATAGCAACCACTCAGCAATCTCCTGGCAACCAACCATAACACCCAACCAACAAGTCAGCAACTGACAACCACACATAACTTCTTTAATGCCACAGAGGCAGTGACAAGCACTCATCCATCCATCCGTTCTTTCTATCTGTCATTCTATCTATCTGATGATCATTCATTCATTCTATCCATCCATCCATCCATCCATCCGTCCATCCGTCAATCTTTCTGATGATCATTCATTCCATCCATCCATCCATCCATCCATCCATCCATCCATCATCTATCCATCCATCCATCATCTATCCATCCATCCATCCATCCATCCATCCATCCATCCATCAGTCAATCTTTCTGATGATCATTCATTCATTCTATCTATCATCCATCCATCCATCCATCATCCATCCATCCATCCATCCATCAGTCAATCTTTCTGATGATCATTCATTCAATCTATCCATCCATCCATCCATCCATCCATCCATCCATCCATCCATCCATCAATCTTTCTGATGATCATTCATTCAATCTATCCATCCATCCATCATCCATCCATCCATCCATCCATCCATCAGTCAATCTTTCTGATGATCATTCATTCATTTATCTATCCATCCATCCATCCATCCATCCATCCATCCATCCATCCATCAGTCAATCTTTCTGATGATCATTCATTCATTCTATCTATCTATCTATCTATCTATCTATCTATCTATCTATCTATCTATCTATCTATCTATCTATCTATCTATCTATCTATCTATCTATCTATCTATCCATCCATCCATCCATCCATCCGTCAATCTTTCTGATGATCATTCATTCATTCTATCTATCTATCTATCTATCTATCTATCTATCTATCTATCTATCTATCTATCTATCTATCTATCTATCTATCTATCTATCTATCTATCTATCTATCTATCTATCCATCCATCCATCCATCCATCCGTCAATCTTTCTATCTATCTATCTATCTATCTATCTATCTATCTATCTATCTATCTATCTATCTATCTATCTATCTATCTATCTATCTATCTATCTATCTATCTATCTATCTATCTGACAATCAATCAATCAGTGTCTATATCTCCTTACTTTTCTAGTTAAAATAGTTAAAGGTAAGTATTAAAGTTAGTGAGTCTCTAATTTAGCAGACTTTATTTAATTTATGTTTATTTTAAATTTATTTATTATTATTATTATTATTATTGTTGTTGTTTATTATTTATCTGCAGTAAAATGCCCATAAAAATCCCCTGGACTTAAATCGAAAGGACCTAGTGACTAGAGTTGCAAAGGGCTGAACATTTCCGGTAAATTTCCAGAAACTTTTATGAAAACTAGAAAACTTTTTTTCTGGAAACTAGTAAACACCCTATAGCAACCAAACATATATTGGTGAAAATCGAACATAACGCATCACTCTAGCCCCGTTTAACAAAAGGATGTTAAAAACACAAACATCTAGCTCTGCCGTCACATCATCCTCACCCTATAACTCGACTGACCACCTTCTTAAAACACTTCCCCTGTTTCAGCCTCCGCAGAATGCTTGTTAACTTCCTTGATTTTCCCCAATAATGCCAAATGAAACTATTTGTCATGTGTTTGACACAGGGGGCTTGCTCGCAACGTAATTTGGTGCGTGTTTGTTCAAGGGCTGCCAGGAAAAACAGTGGAAGTCCACCTCAGCAGAGGGAACGGGGACCGGAGCACAAAAGTCTGCTTTCACACAGCCGAGCCCTGGGGGAAGTGAGGGGCCCGGGGCCCGAGAGATGACTGTGGACTTTCAGGTTTTTCCCCCGCCTCGCAGACATGTTTTCATAAACACCAGGAATGCGTCAAAAAGGCACAGTGCAAGTACCTTCCTCTTTTTTTATGAGCGTCAATCCATCATCCACCAATCAGAGGCGGCGCAGGGTGAGGAACACAATCTGCAGCGTTAGCTACTGTATCCTCCACTGCAGAATGAGGGAATTGTGGGAAGGGTCCACATTGCCCAAAAATTTAATAGAGGACGTGAAATCATGGAGATGGATTCCAAGCATTGTTAATCTTTCCATCAGCCTCTCTCTCTCTCTCCCTCTCATTTATGCCTCGGCTGAATAACTGCACGGCCCCAAACTCAACCCATGACGCATCTAGGGAGATTTATATGTTCGGAGCGCTCAGCCTCCACGTTTGTCTGGAATCACGCTGCATGTCGCCAACTCCGAAAACTGAGTCAACATTTTGTCGCTGGAGCCGAGAGAGTGAACCTCATGAAACCTATCAAGAACACGTCCAAGTCACGTTACACCTGAAAATCAAAATAGAAAATGAAGCTCATCACTTTTTTTTTTTGGTCATTGTGACATTATTTGTATGAAAAATTAGCATATATTAAATGCAGTAGCATATTTTAATCTTTTTGGAATGCACATTTGTAATTCCCATCACTATATAATATAGTATAATATACGATAATACAATATACATTACTATAAAACGTGTTTTACTGTATAAAATCTATTTTTATGTTAAATTTTAGTCACATTTAAATTTAATATTTTTATTTGAATCAGAATGAACGGAAGGCAGTATAAAAATACAAACAAATATTATGTATAAAATATGGTAGTTAACTAGTTAAGATTAAAATGACGAGCTTTACTTTTCTAGCTGAGCACAAAAGTTAGTATTATAGTTTATTATATTCTCATTACTATAAAACAATGCTTTTATTGTATAAAAGCTAATTTTATATTCAATTTTAGTTATATTATATTAAATAATGTAAACTAATTTATCAGGTTTATAGGGACCTATAATGCCCTTTTATGTAATACAAGTCTCCAGAATGTGACTGAAGTTTCAGCTCAAATCCCCCACAGATCATTTATTAGAGCTTGTTCAATTTGGCTGTGAGCAAAAACACGCCGTTTTTGTGTGTGTCCCTTTAAATGCAAATAAGCTGCTGCTCCCTGCCCCCTTTCCAGAAGAGGGCAGAGCTTTAGCATCTGAACAACAACAAAGCTGGAGAATCTCACGCAGACAAAATGAGGAAAGTGTTCATCCTTACATTGTTCAAACTTGAGTCGACACTGATGGAGAGACTCAGGAAGAAGTTACAACTTTTAGACGTTTCTGAACGGTTAGTGGATAAATTGATGTAGTTGCTGTGGAGTTGATACACTCATCACTAGCGTGTGTCGCCACGTTCATCTTTTTTCGTTGAATTGACCCTCGTTTGTGAAGCAGTCCGGCGTAAAATGACGCCGTCAACAACACTCGACTACAACAACTCTTCCTCTTCTCTACAGCAGCTCAACATGGCCCCGCCCCCTTTTTTGCATGCTCCAAAGGGGCGGGGTTTATGTAAATTTGGGGATTTGTGATGTCACCAACCCAGGAAGAAGCTTGTTGTAGTCCCGTCGTCCTACTTTCGCATTGAACTTTGAGCGTAGTGACTTTGCATGTAAAAAGTATTATTTTATATTATATTTTTGGTCTGAAATGCATCATGAAAGTGTTCCTGGCATGTCTAAAAGAGCTTCCGAGCTTCACACCTGAACTTTCATCCATCTACCCAACCATCACAATCACAGCCTCAGTCCTGTCAGGATGAGTAACAGCGACGGGAAGCAGAATTCTTACATCGGGGGCTGAAATGTTTGAACTCCAAGTCAGTCAGTCAGTCCTGCCCGCTGGGAGACATGATGATGTCACATCCCCCAGACCCTCACCTCCAGAGACGCGAGACACTTCTGATGTCTCCGATCGCAGCTGAAATGACATCACTTTTGAAGATTTAGCCGTGACAGAACAGAACAGATGTGAATAATAAATCGTCTTTCTTTTACATATTTTATTTGTGCAAAAGCTGGATGGTGCGCTAAAAATCTGCCCAGGCTTTGATTAGCGGCGGGGAAGAGCGGCGCATCCTCTGAGGACGCAAAACAAGCGGCAGCGACCGTCTTTGATGATCATACGGAGTTATGAAAGCTCATGTTGTATCATAGGTGCGGCGCTCCGAAACACAAGACAAGCCTTGAGAGAAATTCATTTGAATAGTTGTGAGGTTGTGCGACGCCGTAATGCTGATATATGACTTTCATCAGCTGATGAGTGCTGGGTTTTCATAGGGACACGATGAGCTGACTCACTGTAATTAGGTTACGGAGTTTCTCGCTAAAACTGATTGTGCGTGTCCTAGCGGCTGATGGATGGAAACGCTATGCCGAGAGCACATTTTAATACCCCGGATTTTCAAACTCACTTACTGTTCTCAGTCTTTCTTCAGAAGACAATACCCGTAACACAATTACTGTAGGATAAAATTTGCCTGGGTCCTAAAATAACTCCCACAAAGAGACCCCGCTTCCAAGTAACTGTCTCGCCAGTCCTCGCTCGTGCAGGTATTATTTCTCAGTTAATGCGTACTAACGAAGAAACTGACCTAAAAAAAAAAAAAACACCCTAAACAAATTATGTGGACGTTCTAGAAACATCCACGGAGACGTAGGATTCTTCACACAGACAATAACGAGTGAAACGTAACACAATATGCAGAAAACATTAATGAGGCAGAATGTGTTAACCCTATAAAGCCTGAATTAAATCTAATCCACCTTTTTGAGCCTTTAGACAAAATATAAGCTATATTTATGAAAAGTATCATATTTGATACGTTAAGTTTTTTGGCTCATATAGTACAGTGATAATATGGATCTCAAACTCAAGGAGGTAAAACACCTTAATTTTATTCTGAGGCACCAATTTGGTGCAGATGCTGATATTTGTATGGCCAGAAATGGCTTGTGATGTAAATCAACGAGATCTTTAGCCTGTATCAGATTACTGATATACCAATATCAATAATATGTCTTAGTAAGATGATCATTAAATGCTTACATTGGGTTAAAACAACCCAAGATGGGTCGAAAATGGACAAACCCAGTGACTGGGTGGTTTTATTTAACTCAACTACTGTTTAAAAATAACTATTGCGTGCTTAAAATGAAGCTAAAATATGTTGGAAATTAGCATTTATTAAAAAGTTTAATGAATAATAATTAAACAATTAACATTTATTAAATTTTCTTATTACACTCTAAAAAAATGCTTGAAGTTTTCAAGCGATTGGGTTGTTTTAACCCAGCAGTTGGGTTAATTGTTTAAACTACTGTTATTGGCTGGCTTAAAATAAACCCCAAATAAACGTTCTTTTATTAAACATTAACAATTGTTAATTTCAAACAGATTTTGATGCCGTTATTTTTGTAATGACTTATCGCGAGAGGGACAAAAAGATGTTTTAATGTCGATTAATGGAAACGCCGTCATTTCCATCCCTGAACACCTCCATTGTAGTCTTGAGTTTTCTTCCAGGAACGAATACCTCACGATATTCCTCATTTAAATATACTCAAAATAAAGGGGCGGGGCCTGGTTGAGTTAATTAATAAGGGGCAGAACATTTCTCAAACGCTCAAAGCGCTTGACCAACAGGGCTGGGTGGGTTACTTTTAAAATGTATTTCACTACAGATTAAAAATACATGCTTTAAAAAGTCATTTGTAACATATTTCGTTACATTACTCAAGTTTAGTCACTTAATCTAAATACTTTAGAATACTAATAAGTGTGGAACAAACACAAAAAAGGTCATTGCAAGTTTTTAGCTCACAATTCTGACATTTTCCCTCAGAATTGTGTGATATAAAGATGTAATTGTGAGTTATAAAGTCAGAATTATGAGAAATAAACTCACAATATTGAGAAAAGTCAGAATTATGAGATATAAACTGACAATATTGAGAAAAGTCAGAATTATTAGATATAAACTCACATACTAAATTCACAATTGCAAGAAAAAAAGTCAGTATTGTAAGTTTCTATCTCCCAATTCTGACTTTATAACTTGCAATTGTGAGTTTAAATCTCGCAATTCTGAGAAAAAGAAGTCAGAATTGTGAAATGCAAACTATCAATTGTGAGGGAAAAAAACACAAATTGTGAGAAAAAGATGCAGTGACGAGTGAATTATAAAATGACTCACAAACAACCATCCCAAAACATGAAAACAGTGGAAAACATGAAACTTAACTCGGCTTTTTCAGACGGTCAGAGTCAGAGAATCACCAATCGCTGTTTAAATGACATTAAAACTCAAAGTAATCACTTTGGTAATCTAAAACACTTTTCAGATGTAACTGTAATCTGATTACCACCCATTTAAAATGAAATACAGTGACTCAAATTCTGTATTTTAAATACGTAACTAAGTTACTTGTATTTCGTTACTCCCCAACCCTGTTGACCAATCACAACAAACTGCTCCAACCGACCAATCAGAGCACATTGTTCTTTTCAAAAGGCGGGGCTTCATAGAGACCGGAGCTAAACAGAGCGTTACTGAAAGACTGGGAAAAGAGGAGCTGCAACAATGCAGAAAATGAGGAAAACAATGCATGAAAACCTGTTCTAGTAGAGCCCTAAAACAGGTCAGTGCATCAGACCGCATTAACACTCTCAGGAGAGAAAGAGGTGGACCGACTTCTGAAGTCCAGACTTCTCTTTTATCATATGCCTGGCTGCATCTGTGCTCCTCCTAATTGTTTCCAGAAGACAGAGGGCTTGTTTGTGTCTTGCTGGAGTGGAAAATGCCCCGTTTCCTGTTCTTTTCTCTTGCTTTAATAAGGAAGTGGATCTGGCCACCTGTTCTAAGCGAGAATCCACAGAGGAGTGCTGGAGAATAAAAGGTGAAAATCTCTTTTTCTTGCTCTCTCCATCTCTCTGTGTGTTTATATTCACGTTGTCTTTAAAGACTCAAATACACCAGTAACGGGTTCGACGGGTTCCATCACCGCAAATATTCTGGCCGCAACTTGGCACCCTTGTTATGAAACATTACTTGGATGTTTGCATCACATCCTTTGGATAGTGTTAGAATTCCAGGAAATTCATACATCTAAATCTGTTTGTATTCACAAACTCCCATTCATTTGCTAGATTACACTTCCTCGTGACCAAGAAATGGGCATAAATCAACAGATTAAACAACAATCTTTTCAGAGAACAGTACAGAAATACAACTGAGAGTCATAGATTTATTATGAATGCTAAATTATGTCCTCTTGGCTCCTGATCATTTTTCCAAGCAACCCGGGAATTTGCTTTGCCAGTGCCCTAACACAATACAAATGGTGGTGATATTAGCACGGCGTGAGATTTCAACAAAACCCTAAAGCTCAGTATTAATGCCACATAACTAGCGATATTTAAAGACCACAATATCAGAGGCAGTGTTATTTTTGTTAATGGAAAGTAAAAGAAAATAAAAGCGTCTTATTAAACAGAAACTAAAATACATTTCCAAAACTCTCCTAAACTAACATAAAATGATTCATTTTTACTTTAAAATTGAATAAAAATGAAAAAGTTGAACATAAACTACAATGCATTTTACAAACATTTTAATTATTTTTAATTAATGAAATCCGAAATAAAAAAAAGTTTCATAACAAAATTAAACAAAACTAAAATACATTTCCTAAACATTTCCAAAACTATCTAAATTAAAATAATTTCAGTTTCTGATACATGGTATACTGTAAAAATTTTTTTTTTTTTTTTTTAAATTAAAACTAGAAAATGACAGTAAATTAAGGAAAATTTTAATTAAATCATATCAGAGAGCTCATTAATTTTGACACCCCTAAAATATAAAAAACTAACAATGATGAAGTAAAAACTAACAAAACTGAAAAGACACAATAAACAAAAATTAAAAAGTGCTTCAAGGCTTGACTAGCAACACCCTAGCAACCAGTCAGAACACCTCGGCAACTGTATCGCAGCACCCTGGCAACCCCTTAGTATAATCTTAGCATGTTTGTATGGACAAATGACACTCATTTTCGAGAGAAAACATAAAATCCAGCATATCCTCCACAAAGCTTTCAGTAAAGAGGTTTGACTATCAAAGCTGGTGTAATTGCTTGCGCTGAGGTTCTGGAACCGCTAAATGACTTCCTAAGATCTCGCTCATTTCCTGTCGCAAATCTTTCTTGCAGCACTTGGCCCACTTCACTTAGTCCCTTTTTTCTTTTTCGAACATGTGATGTGGCGTCCCTTGAGCGCCGGCCAACTTCTCGCTCACTGTAACCCAGACATCCCAATCTCTTCCCCTGATCTAATCTGCACCACCAGGAAATCCAAGCAAAATGTGTTATTCCTCTTTCTCCACCCAAACAGCACCTCAATCCTTCCTCCAGAAGTGCTGGCGCTTGCGTCAGAACCCTGATAAGTGTGGAGCTACTAACCCTTCAGGAATCCAATGATAAAGGGCTTTTTAAAATAAGCGACCGAGAGCTTATAACCAGGTGCGATGGTTTGTGGGAATCGCGTTTACTGCTCTGGGATGCTTGTGCTCACGGTACTGGAGCTTTCACATATGAGACCATAAACTGTGTATTTGGGCAGAACCCGATCCAGACTGTTTTGGTTGGGCTGAAGCTCACCCTCTGTATGTGTTTGCTTCGTTTCTACACGACCAATCCAACAGATGTTTGGACATGAGCTACAAATACAGTCAGGAAAGACCAAAGAGGGCATTCTGCATACTAGCAAATAACCAGTCCAGACTGGTCTCAACCTCACCCATTCACCGACCGCCAAAACTGGAGAGCACTTGTGGAAATCGTAATGTTTTTATCAGTCCCCCATGTACTGTTTCAATCCTGTACCAACGGCCTCCCCGATCTACTTACACAACATGGTTGCCATGTTTTCACAACAAAACCCGCCCAATTGCAACTCAAAACTAGTCCAAATGCATTTCAGGGGGGTCCCCCGGTAAAAATCATGGACCGGGGGTAAAATTCACATTTTTGGCAGGGTTCCCCTGGTAAAATTCACTTTCCATGGGCTAAATATAATGCTATTTGGGTTGCTTCAACCCGAAGACATGAAAAACAACCCGCAGGGCTGGGTGGGTTACTTTTAAAATGTATTTCACAACAGATGACAAAATACATGCTTTAAAAAGTCATTTGTAACGTATTTCGTTACATTACTCAAGTTTAGTAACTTAATCTAAATACTTTAGAATACTTTGGAATACTAATAAGTGTGGAACAAACACAAAAAAGGCAATTGCATGTTTTTATCTCACAATTCTGACTTTTTCCATCAGAATTGCGAGTTATAATGTCAGAATTATGAGATATAAACTCACATATTAAATTCACAAATGCAAGAAAAAAGTCAGTATTGCAAGTTCTGATTTTATAACTAGCAATTGTGAGTTTAAATCTCGCAATTCTGAGAAAAAGACGTCAGAATCGTGAAATGCAAACTAACAATTGTGAGGGAAAAAAACAAATTGTGAGAAAGAGTTGCAGTGATGAGTGAATTATAAAATGACTCACAAACAACCATCACAAAACATGAAAACAGTGGAAAACATGAAACTTAACTCGGCTTTTTCAGACGGTCAGAGTCAGAGAATCACCAATCGCTGTTTAAATGACATTAAAACTCAAAGTAATCACTTTGGTAATCTAAAATACTTTTCAGATGGAACTGTAATCTGATTACCACCCATTTAAAATGGAACTGTAATGAAATACAGTGACTCAAATTTTGTATTTTAAATACGTAACTAAGTAACTTGTATTTCGTTACTCCCCAACCCTGACAACCCGCAGCAACCATGTTAAAGTAGACCAATTGCGGACTTGGCAACACTGTTACAAAGATTCGTGCACACCAAAAAATTGCTGGTAATTTCTAGGGCAAAGAAAGAAATTCACAGGAAGTGGCAAAGACCGGCGGTGTGGTAATTACAACACATCGGGTAGGACAACCAAACGCTCGCATATCGTTCATCGAACTGTGGCTTATAACCTGAAACATGTAGTAACTTTACATGGCAGCTCAATTTAACGTTCTAGAACGTTCAATTTAACCTAGAAAAATGCGGGCTATTCAAGTGTTTGTTGCAGTGTTGCCAAGTCTGTGGTTTTCCCATGGAATTGGGCTGCTTTAATGCCCGTTAACACCTGGAAGATATAGTTCTAAAATTCGTTCTAAATATAAAAGAATAGCACTGTCCAAACCACAGCTATAACGATACACAATATCGCTGGGATCACTTTCAGAACGATAAAACACTGACAGCCAATCAAAGTCCGTTGTCATTTAAATTGGCAGACAACGCTGCGGAGAAGTTAATCGCTGTGTTACAGAAAAACCCTGTTCAAGGATACTTTAAAAAAAAAGGATATATGGAAAACAATCACTCATATCCCCTTAATAAATAGTATTAATGATGAGATCATTATATGCCAGACTAGCAAACACTGTAACATAAAATTACCTCAGGTATCCAGCGCTAGTTTTGACAACATTGCCTTGTCAGTGAGAAAGACTAGGTGTTGTTTTCATTCTACTATCTTGACTTCATCAGTCTGTTAGATTAGATCGATTGCACTAGCTATTCACTCGAAACATAGCATGCTGAGGACATCTGCTGGTTAAAGCCGCGTAAATGCAACAAGAACAGCAAAAACATTTTGAAACCGCAGTGCTTGTGGTTGGACTAAACAGACAGATATCGTTCGCTGGTGTGGATGCAAATATAGTTTTCATTATAGTTATCTTTCTTGGTGTGAACGGGCCTTAACACTGTTGCTGCGGGTGGTTTTTCTTGTCCGCGGGTTGAATTTTACCAACAAAAAAGCAGATTTTACTCGCTGGAACACGATTGGGCAAAATTTGAGCAACAATCAGGTGGATTTTGTCGTGAAAACCTGACAGCTAACATGGAGCGTCTGGTGCGATCACTTCATTTTTGGTCATACAGATAAGAGTAATACATCCTTTGAAACTGTAAAGAGATTACTTTTAATTGTGTGCACTCACAAAGTACTTTGTGTTTTTGTAAAATAATGTCCGCAAACAGGGTGCGCTTTCTGCCGTCTCTCTCTGTGAACCTGAGCGCGCCAAAAAAGAACCGAAACTCCATGTTGCCTCACACACATGAAAAATATATCCATAGAAAGCAAAATATCTACTTTTAAATTAACCAATTCAAACGGAAAACAAACATTCTCAGGTTATGTAATCTGTATGACACGTGCATATCATGTTTTTGTCGCTCGCCTCATACGTCAGAGAGCAGAGAGTTGGCCGTGGAGGACGAGACTGTAGATTTGGCAGGCAGCTCGTCTTGAAAACAGGGCTGGAGTTGAGCTAATGTCCTTCCGATCGGTGCCTCTGGTGTTCATCAACCACAGGAGAAAATTTGCCTATTTTGTATGTGCTCAGGGCAGATGATGTCATTGCTCGTGTAACCAGTGCTCCATTACAGGTAAATAACATAACAGAGATCCTAAATTGGTCTTGCTGGCTCATTACAGATGCGCCATTTCAAAAAAAAAAAAAAAAAAAAAAAACCCATCAGGCTCTGCATATGAAACTCAATCCTCCCTCCGGGGTTCGAGTGGCTAGAAAAGTGACTTCTCTCGTTTAGCGATAAGTACATTCAGTTTCATAGACGTTATTGTGAATCTGAGACTCTGATTAGCGTCCATGTTAATCTCCTCTTTGTCTCAATGGATTAGCCACATGGGGTCAGGACTGTTGATGGATTCCCTTTCCTTTTCTGATAAAATCTGTACCAGTATTTGTTTTTGTTGTATATAATTTTACTTAAATCTAGAGGGCTTAGATAGTTTATTGCAGTGCAAACAAATAAAACAGTACATTAAACATGCAGACTCTTACTGACAACACACAATGAGGTCAGATGGGCTTTTCGCAAAATGAAATGACTATAAAGCTTCATGGAAAAGCCCTTTAGGATGGATAAACCCCACCTCTGTCAATTTATTAAAGGCCTCAAACAAAGGTTTTTTTTTTTCCTCTGGAAAGGTCAGTAAAAGGATAAGGTGCTTTACAGGTGAACAGAACCTGGCGTTACTGTGAAGGGTCAATGACGGACAATGATGACTAAAAAAAAGAAATTGTAGTTTAAAATGCATTTGCCAAGTTCATTTTTGTAAACGTGTTGGGTTCAAACATTTTTGATACATTTATATTATTTTAAGTTGCATAAAACTTAATGTCCATGAAAATTAGAATGTCAAGAGGTGTAACAATCATTTCATAAAACATTTCAATAAGAGAAGAGCCATTATTGGAGGGATTATTATGTTTCTGGCATGTTATATGTTTGGCAACAGTTCTTTAATCCTAATTGATAGAGTGTGTAGCTTTTCGTTTCTTAAACAACTATGTAGTAAGACACATCATGGATGGCAAAGTAGATTCATCAGGCTCAATTGTGAAAGAATGGTTGGGAGGGAGCATGAAGAATCATTTTCACACATGAATTGCACCTTAAAATCATTGTGCTGGATGAGACTTTACAGAGTGCTCGACTCTTGCATTGTCAATACAAAATCTTGAGCAATCATTTATTTCCATCAAGAGGTGCATCAATTTCTGGTCAAGATCTTGTATTTACAATGCAAGAGTCGGTGCAGCAGGAAACATGCTCACACTTTAGTTTAGGGTCACACTATTAACTATGACTTTTTGCCCCAATAAATCTTATATCAGTATGAGTTAAGTTAATTTTTTCACCTCCATCCATTCCATCCAAAATGTTTGTTTCTTTCTTTCTAAATCCTGGAAATGTTTCCTCAAAAAAAAACGTAATTTCTTTTCGACTGAAGAAAGAAAGACACAAATCTTGGATGACATGGAGGTGAGTAAATTACAAGGAAATTTTAATTCTGAAGAGAGCGAATCCTTTTAAAGTTTAGGTATTGGCTAGAATTATGGGATGTAGAATATGGTCATATAGAATAAGGCATTATATCAGTACTAATAAACAGCCAATAGGAACAAATCCACAATGCAAGGTTTCTTTTCTTTTATTTCGAACAGATAGTAGCGCAAATCAGTTTGTTCCCTCTAGCAGCATTTAGTCCCCTGGTTAGTCTCCTACAGTGTATTAAGCACTAAGCAGTAAACACAATGCACTTTTTTTTTTTTTCGAAGGGCTGATAAAAAAAACAAAACGTATTTGGTCACAATCAGCTACAGAACTGAAAAGCATCTTGTGTTATAAGTGCAAAATAAATAGAATAATGAAAACTTGCGCATTAAGAGTATTTAAACATTCAAAGCTTAAGCCCAACCCTCCGATACTTCATTTCCCATGTTTTTGTGTTCAAGCGCTCAAGTACTGTTCTTCTTCTGCTTGTGGCGGTTAGCAAACGGCATTGTACTGCCCGGCCCGCCCCCTTCAGGTTTGGAGTGTGGAGCGCCCGTGATTCACTGACTGCATGAACCGAACCGGTGACGTCTAAACTATACGGTTCGGGACAAATACATGTACCATTTTTACATCATTGACCCTGTAATCATAAATTGGATAATTTCTCTGCCAGATCTTCTCCTGTCCTCATGAAAAACAGAGCTGCTTTTGATGTTGAGACCTTTGCTCTGGAAACCACTCTGAACACACACAGCTCGGATCATGCTTTTATCTCGAGTCTGCTAACAAGTTTCTCTCATTATTACACAGCACAGTCCATATAATTTCACCGGTCTGATGTTTGTAACTTGCCAAGAAATATTAGCATTGCATCTCGCCCTAATGCATCTTACACAGGACATCCGTAACCCGCCAGGCAACAAGACGGAAGAATGCGACCATCAGTCTCAAAGACATTTATGATCAACAAAGGAACAGGTCTGGACTGGACTTACTAGCTGTATGAGCAAAACAAGCACATTAACTAGAGAAGTTTTCATTATTTATGCACTACCTGCGCTAACAACCGCACATCTAGAAGCTGCAGGTGGGCCGCTAATGCAACGTTCGCTTCTACATCTTTCAAGGAAAGTTCAACGAGTGAATCGTTTACAGCAGTTTATTGGAAATGAGCTGCTTTCCACGGATTCGTTTACCCAACAGGGAACGAGTCTGTTAAATATGCCTGTGATTTAGGGTTGGATCCGTCTCAGCACAGTCCCCGGCTAGTTGTTGATCTCTGCTCAGAGTTTGTTCGTAGACATAATATATGTGACCTCTCCAGCATTTAACAGCTAACCAGTTTTCAAAAGTGTTTATAAAGCATCAGTAGATTCTGAAGAGATGTGTCCTATCTTTACCTCCCAATTGCTCAACTTTACAAGCCTTTACAAGACCGTAAACGCATTTGTAAAACTCAAGCGTCACAAACTCACTTCAATCCAGCTATTTATTAACCGTTTTAATGGAAATTCAGCGACGACAATGCAACAAAATATGTTCATAAACTTCCAAGAATCAACCTTCCAGGTAAAGCTTTCTGGTGTAAGATATTTCTCAACACAGACGAGCACACTGTAAAAAAACCTACATTTTACAAGAAAATAGCTACTCTTTCAGTCTTTCTACCGCACATTTTCACATTTAATTCAACGTGTTACTTGTCATTTCTGTAATTATTTGTGAAATTTCAATGTGAACATACTCAAACTTGTTAATTATATCACTGAATATACAAATATGTGTATGTGCACATGTACAAGTAAATGTATTTAAACCAGGGATTTCATCGTCAAAGGGGCTTGGGAGAACAAATAAACAAGTACTTTACAGTGCTTGTGGAAACTAGATTACTGTATGAACTAAGTATACACAGATACTGGTCAACGGGTTACATTATTTTGTGTGTATTTGCTGAAGAAGACGCTAAAGAGAACTCAATTTGGTTCTCGAGTGCTGTCTGAGAGGTGGCTTTCTGTGCGTGCGAGTACTGCATTGAGTTCTCTTTCACAGCGTCTTACGTTTGAATGCCTTAAAAATGTTTAAAAGCATTTAAAAACAGGTGAAAATGATCAACTTTCTAAGGGAAGCAGCATTGGCCGGCTCGTTCGGGGGATCATATGGACCAGGCCCCACTGTTCGGCACACAGGTGTTTCGCGGATTGTTTTCTAATCATTTCACCATCACTTCATTACTCGCACACTATTTTACGAGCGCACACTCAGAACAAAAACAGTGAATTGATTCCTCTCTCGCATCTCTATGCACTTGAATGGACACATACTAGATGTTGAATGATTTCAGATTTTTTTAAAGTCGACATTTATGTGATTAAAGGAGCCCGATCTCATGAAAGAGTCTCAATAGCATGTTTTTCTGTTTCTATTTACCATGCTATTTATACGCAGAAATTACAATAGCTGTGACTATGATAAGCACGCATTCGATGTGCATATAATACGCACTTTTTGTGCGCATATGATATGCAATTTTTTGCCGTGCATACGATACACACTTTTCGCGTTCATATAATACGCCGCTACCCCACACCATTAAACCTACCCATTATGTAACATCAGGGTTGGGGAGTAACGAAATACAAGTAACTTAGTTACGTATTTAAAATACAAAATTTGAGTAACTGTATTTCATTACAGTTTTAAATGGGTGGTAATCAGATTACAGTTACATCTGAAAAGTGTTTTAGATTACCAAAGTGATTACTTTGAATTTTAATGTCATTTAAACAGCGATTGGTGATTCTCTGACTCTGACCGTCTGAAAAAGCGGAGTTCAGTTTCATGTTTTCGACTGTTTTCATGTTTTGTGATAGTTGTTTGTGAGTCATTTTATAATTCACTCGTCACTGCAACAAAACATTTCGGGGAAAACTGACGAATTTAGGTGATATCCGACAGATCGTCCGAATTGTTGTGCAAACTCATCCCATGTTATGCTATATCAACTTATATGACCATTATAAATGACAAAACACATTTCCTTCCACATATTTGACATGTGATTATATCGTACACTTCATAACATAGTTAACAAGTTTGTGAACATTGAATAAAAAAGGAAAAATTGAATAAACGCGACGCGTCGCCAAGGAAATAATATGTTCTAAAATATTAGATAGATTGGCTCAACAATTGTTGCTTTGAGTGGGAATGAAGCCTCTAATCACTACTGCACCGGCTCAAATCATTGTGGGTTTAAACTTTCCTGTAATGTGAATTCGGGCTAGAGAAAGGGCTGGAATGCAATAGAGAAACACTAAAGAGGGAAGTTGTGGGTGAGCTTATCAATCAAACAATACAGTTCACATAAATGACAGCAATAAACTTGTAGCCCAGGCTGTGAGCACGCCGCCGTTCCCACGAGCCAACCTTCTCACGGAGCAAAAGCAGGACCAAGCGGTGCTTTAACACAGCCTCATAAAAATCATCTGTACTGTCGGGCCACTCTAAAATCAACAGCCCTAAACCGACGTCATCAATGGTCTTTAGCCTGCTGTAATTTACAGCTTAGCGAATACGTGCCTTCGCAGGCCCGCGACCATCACGAGACAATTAGCGGAGGGTATTTGCCTGCCATCACTGCGCGGAGTTCTGCTCGGCTTAAACGCTTCTGACAACCAAATGATAGGCTGATGATTTAGAGGCTAATTAATGAAATAATAAATTGGAGGCTCTCGCCGAGCTTTAATCTGTTCAGTATGGCGCTGACTGATAAATGGGCCCTCACCTGATTGATGGGGCCAATTAGCGCGAGTCCATTCTTGAATCGCTCTGGGAACAAAAACTGCTGCTGTGCTCCAAATCCAAAGAGTGACCGAATACATAAAAGGAGGACGTAACTGGATCAAAAGCAGTGGAAATTAGGAAAAAAGCACAGGCGATATGATATGATCTCACTGGACAGTGGTATTGTTATACTTTGATCGTTGCTTGCCGAACCGTTCATCAATAAGCTGTTGGAACCTGATTTCAGGCTTTTTCATGCAACTCTTCCCCCTAAATAAATAATAAATGCATAAATAAATCAAAATGATTAATTAATTAATTAAAGGCCAACACGAAAAAGCTAAAATGAAGAAGGTTTTGGTTCATTAAATTTAAAAAGCAAGAAAAAGAAAAAAACTTCAAACATTAACCGACTAATAGAAACCTTTTAGAAAACATTTAAGATATATCATATCATTGTTACATATGTTACATGTATTTACTGTAGTAATAACTAGAAATTATGCTTAATTACATGAACATCCTTCACCTAACCCTATTATTAGGGTTGCTTATTATTAATTATTATGACCGAGTACCTAAATTACAGTGTAACACCTTAAAATAAAGTATAACCACATAATATAATATAAAATAAATGTGGTGGTATTGTTAAATAATAATATATGAAAAACTTTGGTACAATAAAACTTGCTAAAATTGAGTGAGACATAACCAACAAAATAGAAAATGATGTGAGATGAAATTGCGTCATTTAACATAAACTGTAGTGCGGTTAAACATCGCTGGCCTGCTGGGGCCACAAGCCATATTTATTAATACGCGTATCATATTTATATTTCACGGCGCTCTCCCCGCCGACCCTCGTCTGCGCAGACGCTCTCACATCTGACAGCTTCAGCTGGAGACATTCAGTAGTCCAGACAAAAGACTACACATGTAGAGCCGATCAGCCAGAAGCCATCATATCACTGACGGATGTTTACAATAGGGTCATAAAATATCAAAAACAGGAACATCCTTGAAGCCTGTAACTTTCAGAAACCCTAAATCTTCATGCCAGCCGGACGGATACGGCCCAGACGCGAGGCCGTGTGGCTGAGCAGAAGTGAAAAGCATCGCTCAGCAGCTCGTGTGAGGTCAGCGCTTCCCCGGGGCCCGTTCCACCGCCAGACAGACGCACAACACTAAACGCCTCTATCTGACGCTCATGCGTATTGAAGGGGAGCATGTTCCTGACGACCCCACGCTGGAGCGGATCTTACCGTTAGTGACAGGCCTGTCCCCGTTTTGCCCGCCACTGAATATTCCTGCAGTATTTGAACGTTTGAGCCTTAAAATACCACATTTATAAGATGCGCACTTTGAAGTAATACCATGACTGATGGTCCACAGTGGGGGCTTGATGGTTAAAGGTCATATTTCACACAAAATCTAAGGAAAGAAATAAGATCATACAATTTGCATAAAGAAAAGGCATTTTTCGTAGACACGATTCGACCATCAAGCACATTTCTGCCCCAAATTTGAACATTTTAACTGGCAAATTACGCAAACAGACAAATAAATAAATGTCATTTTTAAACTTAGAAGTAAAATAAGCGTTGTTCTTGTTAACTAAAACTAAAGCTTTAAAAACCATGCTCATTAGGATGAAATAAAATATAAGTATTGTGGAAAACTTAAAATTGAAATGTTTCCCTGTTTCAACTGACAACTGAAAAAATAAAATAAAAGATTAAATATTAAAAATAGCACTTGAATTTAAAACTGAAAGCATTATATATATATATATATATATATATATATATATATACACACACATATATATACACATATATATATAAGCAAATACAAACTATTAACAAATACTATAATAGTACATAATACTAAAATGACACTATAATAATTCATACTTTCAGACATGATTCTCGTTACAGTAATAGTGCTTTATCACAACAGTATTTTATCGTATTTATCATAGCAAAAATTATTTTAATTTAATTTCTATGGATTTTTTATATTAAAAAATGACATTTAAAGTCTAAATGAAATATGACCTTTACATTTGACAGGTTTGATGAGATGCACCCGTTTACAGTCTGTCTCTTGTGCTTTACATCACTCATTACTGTGAAACATTAACCTTAAATCATTTTGAGAAGAGAAGGTGAGACACACACACACAGAGAGAGAGATGATGATGATGATCCAAAAGGGAAGTGTGTAAAAGAGAGAACTAAACGAGAAAGAACAGATAAACGCGGCTCCTGCGCTGCGCACACATACAGTAGCGCTTCACACCATTCGAGGGTTCGCAGTGACGCAGGCCGAGAGCTGAATTAGCCAGGACTGATTGTGCTAAATGTAGTAAACACGCAGTTCAAACAGGGTTAGTCTCTGTGCTGCTGCCAGACGTGGTGATGAAGTGTACAATTGTGTCCTTGGGGAGCACAGTAACTGTAATGTTACGCCATGTGCAGATGTAAATCAAACTCAGCCCGAACAGGAAGTGGCGGGGGCGGGGAGGGGGGGGGGGGGTCGTTCTTTGTAATCTTGAGAGACCAACAAAACATCCACCTGAGAACCATAGAAAGTTACACATGGAAGGAGGAGGAACTGAAGGACAAAGATATCCAACTAAAATGGGACCTTTTTTAAAAATTGACACGGAAGAGGAGCGTCATTTTTACTATACAGGACGTTTTCATGTCTCCATCATCTATTCTATTCTAACCTTGTCACCTATGTCCCAAAGTGCAATTCATTCATTTCTAAAATAAAAAAAAAAAAGGCAAATTACGAAATTATGAAATTGCCTTCCTTTCTTAATATTGTTTGCTTGTGTCATCACACACATCATAACACAAACAAACATGTTTCCTCCAGAGCATTGCTTCCATTAAAAGATTAATCGAATTTCCTGATAATTTACTCACCCCCATGTCAGAGGATGTTTGTCTGTCTTTCTTCAGTCGAGAAGAAATAAAGGTTTTTGAGGAAAACATTCCAGGGGTTTCTCCATATAGTGGACTTCAATGGGGTTCAATGGATTTCAATTCAGCTTCAGAGAGCTCTACATGATCCCAGATAAGGAATAAGGACCTTATCTAGAGAAAAAAAATCGGACATTTTCTAAAATTAATAAAAACTATATACTTTTGAACCATATATATATATATATATATATATATATATATATATTTTTTTTTTTTTTTTTTTTTTTTTAGAAAATGACCAATCTTTTCAACTCTTATTTCTCGTCTGGGATCATGTAGATCCTTTGAAGCTGCAATGAAACTGACATTTGGTCCTTCAACCTCTTAAACCCCAGAATGTTTTTCTCAAAAAACTATTTCTTTTCAACTGAAGAAAGAAAGACAAACATCTTGGATGACACGGGGGTTAGAAAATTATTAGGACATTTTAATTCTGGAGTGAACTAATCCTTTAAAAGGCACTGTCCGCCAGTTTCACAGACAAGACTTAAGTTACTCCCAGACTAAAATGCATATTTGAGCCGTTTTAACTGAAAGCAACTTACAATATGCCAGTGCCATTGTTTTGTCTCAAGATGCACACCTGTTTTATTTCTAGTGAACATTTATAAAAGCTACCTAATTGAAGTCTGGTTTAGGCTAAGCCCTGTCCGTGAAACCGGGCCGATTTTTCACAGCCAGAGGTGGCTAATTCAAAACAAAGGCGTGACGCGTGAGTGAGTGAGCGAGGAATCATGGGAGTTTGATTATGCTATGTCGGCCACTTGACGAAATAGTGAGGCATGGTAAAAACATGGTACTCGTGGTAAATCAAGAAAACAAGCAATTCAAACAATAAGACCAAACGAGTTGAGCTATAAAACAATGATTATTTTTCTGTTGATGAAAGTACCCAGTTTCTCACCTGTCGTCTAATAAAACAATTTATTAAAGCGTCTCTGGTTTTTTCCATGGCTTCATTGACAGGGGACGAAATGACACAATCCGTGATTAAAATGGCTGACTTCTCTAGATTTAAACATTGTTGGAAAAGTTTGGGATAATGTAAGTACAACAAAAAATATATATAACACGGTCAAAAATCAGTTCTTTATTGACATGATCATGATCATTTCCCTCCAGGAAAAGCATCAGTGAGTATCAGCAATGGTTTTGATGAATTCTGCGATGTTTTGTTCGACACATCCGCATCAGGAACGACTCGTGGGAAAAGAGGCGGAAGGCAGAGGACGAGACGAAATCAAAGTCACGTGTACTAAACATGAAGGGCCATGATGACTCCAACCGAAATGTCGTTGAGATAGTGGCAGAAAGATGTTCAAGACTTGTTAAGTTTCATAATGATCACCAGAGTTAATGAACATGCCTTCAGAGCTTGCATCATGGAATGATTAACCAGCAGGCATTAAAACTAAAAAATGCACGAGTTTAAAACCTCTTTCGTTCTCAGGCTCATTAAAAGCACTACTACAGTGATGAACTTCTTCATGTCGGACATGAAAGCGCCCTCACTCGAGGAGGTAATCTGCAGCACTGAACTCTTGCGGGAGATCAACTCTTTTAGCGTTGCGAGTGCAGCTGGTTTGCGCGTCTGGCCCTGTGATCTGACACGTCGGGGAGTTGAACTTCACAGCTCTGAGTGAAACGCCTCGGGCACAATGAGCGTCTGAGAGGACCGAGTGCGTTTCGCACATCTACACCCCAAATAAAAGATGAGTAGCACAACATCAGAGGAGGGCGAAGCAAACAGTCCCCGCGTCCGCTCGGACTTCACTGAGGGTCACGGTCATATTGCTCATGCTTTCCACCCGAAGGACACGATGATTAAGACAATGATGACAAGAGAGCTCTCTGCGAGAGAATGAAATCAAACTTCTGTCACGATTTACTCACTCCCACATCATTTCAATCCCGTTTGCTGCTATTTTACCAGTGAAAGAATTCAAGAAATGTTCATAAAACAGTTCGTACTGACCACCTGTCAAGCATTGGCACTCTCGCTCTCCAATTTGACGGACTTTAAAATTGTAATATTGTAAAATATTGTAACAATAATTGCTTTTTATATGGGAATATATTGTAAAATGTCATTTATTTCTGTGATCAAAGTTTTATATATATATATATATATATATATAAATACTATAAATACTTTAGAATACTTTGGAATACTAATAAGTGTGGAACAAACACAAAAAAGGTCATTACAAGTTTTTCTCTCACAATTCTGACTTTTTCCCCTCAGAATTGTGTGATATAAAGTTGCAATTGTGAGTTATAAAGTCCGAATTATGAGATATAAACTCGCAATATTGAGAAAAGTCACAATTATGAAATATAAAATCACAATATTGAGAAAAGTCAGAATTATGAGATTTAAACTCACATACTAAATTCACAATTGCAAGAAAAAAAAATTGTATTGCAAGTTTAAATCTCCCAATTCTGACTTTATAACTTGCAATTCTGAGAAAAAGACGTCAGAATTGTGAAATACAAACTCACAATTGTGAGGGAAAAAAAACAAACTGTGAGAAAAAGTTGCAGTGACGAGTGAATTATAAAATGACTCACAAACAACCATCACAAAACATGAAAACAGTGGAAAACATGAAACTTAACTCGGCTTTTTCAGACGGTCAGAGTCAGAGAATCACCAATCGCTGTTTAAATGACATTAAAACTCAAAGTAATCCCTTTGGTAATCTAAAACACTTTTCAGATGGAACTGTAATCCGATTACCACATACATACATACATATATACACAGTTTCTTTATAAATTTTTATTTCAGATTTAGTTAATTTACAACAAGTTAAACTAAATTAAAATGTGAAATGTTGCCTTTTTTTTTTTTTACATTTTGATTTATTTCAGTTAGAAGTAAGTTTTTAAGATGTTTTTTTTAATGGTTTTAGTGTTAGTTATCTATAATAACCCTGATTCATCCATTATCAGCATATATTATTTTTGTCATCGCTTTATTTCTACTCTTTTTGGGGCATGACAGTCGTGCTCACGACGAACTACCGTCGTCTGGAAAACAGCAGCGTGAAGTTTCTTCAGAAAGTCTCCTTCCGTGTTCCACATCAATATTAACAGCATTCAGGACTGAAATGACTGCTTTGCTCCAAACACGCAGGCTAATGAAGGTGCGCATGCAAAGTTTCAGTGGAACTTTGCTTTGAAGTCACTGAATCTAATCTGTTTTCCATTTACATTAACAATATAATGTTCAAAGAGGCCCACGCGGGCCGCGAGCGTTGTAGAGGTTAGGACAGGGACGAAGGTCTCCGCTTCATTTGTCCTCTTTTCTGTGGCTTTCGTGAAACGTTACAAACGACACGATTCAGAAGGAGTTACATAAGCTCACGTGACGTCAAACGTCTCCCGAGAAATCTGGTTACGGTGTGGGACGTCCTTCACCTCCGAGTCACACCGAACAATCGCTCTTATCATGAGGTCGCTTTCAGGAACTCTGTGTCAGAAGTGCTTGGAGGATGACGAGATCTTGAGTAATCATTTCATACACAGAACTGCAGTCATTATCATAATCTCTGTGGTAATATCCAATCATAAACAGCAGCCGCTTCATTGGCCAATCCCACTCGGCAAACAAACCCACTTCATTTATTGAGCGATTCATGCTCTACACGCCATTGAATCTTACATGAGATTGAATGTGTATATAATTTATGCTGCCTGCTAAATATAAGCGCCGTGTGCATTTGCGAATGCATGAGCCGCTGGGCAGGTGGGTTGGAGTTTAACTAGATCAGGATCCCAATTCCTAGTACTTTCCGTTCCTCCATTAAACAAGATGATTGATAATCTTTCCGTTAAAAGATGGCTGAAGCTTTTTTTCCAACAACTCAAGCTCCCGGTATAGTTAATGCATTAACTATATGAGAAACATATAGTTTTTTTCAGTTGATTCGTGCTAGCTCAGGTCTATTAAATGATGTTTACAATAAGGTTTCATTAGTTAAGATGAACCAACAACAATTCTACAGCATTTACTAATGTTAGTCAATTTATATTTGTATTTGTTAACATTAGTTAATGCACTGAGGTTTTTTTTTTTTTACAAACTAAAGTTAATAAATGCTTTAAAAATATATTGGTCAATGCATTAACTAATGTTAACAAATGAGACACTGTAAAGTGTTAGCGACAATCTTTTGATTTTAATAAAGTATTGAATGTTAACATGAAGATGATTAAATGCTTTAGAAGAATCTTTCATTGCTAGTTAACCTCATTGTAAATCTTTACCGTTGTTCTAACTAGTTAACTTTACTTATGTCCAACAATTTGTACAACAACTTTATTGTAGAAATCTAGTAATCGGTACTATTCACAATCTATGCCTTTGTTATTAGGAAATGTAGGTTAAGATTAATTGACCTTCGCAAACAGTTTGATTGACAGGCGATCTGACCAATCAGAACCCCGAATCCGCCATATTTCGGTCAAAGCGGTCAGGGGAGTTAGCAGATTAACGTTGGTGAACTTGACCTTGATAAATTGTCTGTCCTTTCCGCGCTTGAAACAACATTCCTTCTGATGTTCATTCATGTTTATTTGATGCTATAAATGAACTAGAATGAAGAGATGATCTGTCACGACACTAGACGCTATTTATTGTTCAAACTTCTTTAAAAAAATTACGATATATTAAATATGAAACTGTTTCATATGTCTGTCGATGCGTTGTCAGTGTATTTTTCGATGTATTTTTCATTTTGTGAGAACAGTAACTAAAGGCGGCGGGTCTTTGTGAAGGCTGAACTGATTGGTTTTAACACCATTTTGTCAAGTAAAAAAAGAGTTTTTGAGGTGGAGCAATTCTTATTAGGATTAAAATTCACTTCATATGCTGCGTTCACTCATTTTCCAAAGTCACATTGAATGTTGAATTGTCAACACGAGTGAACACTTCAAAAATTGGTGTTAAAGGGATGGTTCACCCAAAAATGAAAATTATCCCATGAATGTTTATAATGGCTGTGAATGGGGGGCCGAAAAATAATTCATCCATCCAGAACAAATGTAATCCATATGACTCCAAGGGGTGAATAAAGTTATGTGTTTTTTTCCACGTTCGTCATTACAAGGACACTCTTCCACCACAAACCGACTTTCGCATTCTGGGTACGGTCGTCCGCCGGAAGCTAGTTATTCGAATTTATATTTTTCTTAGAAATACACATCGCTTCACTGCAGAAGGCCTTTATTAACCCCCTGGAGTCATTTAGATTACTATTTTTTTTATGGATGGATGCATTATGTTTGGCTCTCCATTCACAACCATTATAAACCTTGAAGGATTAAGGATATTTTTAACTAAATCGCCGATTGTGTTCGTCTGAAAGAAGATAGTCATATACACCTGGCTTGAGGGCGAGTAAATCATTTTTGGGTGAACCATTTTCTAAAATGGTTTTGTTCGATCACCATTACGGTGATCAGTGGAACTTCATTTATATTACTATATTTCCCTTCCTATTGATGCAGTGATGCATAAAGACATCAGTTATTTTTAATAAACAGCTCGCTTATAAAAGATGACCTAGAAACCTTCAAACTAGATTATTAACTAGTCTACTATTCATTGATCTATTAAAATTGCATCGCTAACACGGCACCACTTTATTCTACATGCCTGTTCCCCATGTACATACTATATAGTTATTACAGAAATTATAACAACTGGGCAATAATTAGGTCTAAACATAACTTTAACCCCGCTAGTATTACTCAGTATTTTAATAGGCAAGTACACTGTGAGTACATGTACTGTAAAATAAAGCGCAACCGCTAACACTTGGGTCATAAACACCCTGTGAAACTTTTAATTGGATTGATATAATCCCTGTAGTTCAGATAATATCTTGCAGCTGATCTTGAGTCACACAGACATCAACATTCATGCAATGAACGCTACGGTAACAGTTAAAACGGCTTTATTATTTACAACGATAGCAATTGTTTTCGCTGCGTTACTTGCACACGACAGCATTAAATTGGCAAATAAAGCCAAAAAATGGTCAAACAAAGCAATGCAGCGTGGGAATCAGTAATCAGTTTTCAAGTATTCTCCACAGTTTTTAGTAACTGCAAGTGAACTCCACTTAGCATTTCACTTTACTTAAAGGCAGTGGGTTAACTAATTACATGTTGCATTTCAGACTTTTCTGTACTTTTATCCTAAAAGACGATTTGCTCTCGCTGCTCTGTGCTGGAATGTGCCGTAGCATTTATTTAACTTTCAGATAAATATATGCATCTATCTATCAGCGTTCCACTGCTTCACTGGCCAAGCATGAAAGCAACACGAGCCCAAACAGATCACGGAAAGCATAAATTCATGGAGAAATATTTAATGAGGGAGAGAGTGCGGCTCACGTTTATCTGAGAGGAGAAACACGACCTCTCATTCAGTCCGAGAGAAAGTGGAGCCATACACACAACCTGGAATAAATAACAACTTTTGAACGGCACTGCATAAATGTATACAGTATGTGCAAAACAATGATATACTGCTAAAATAAAACAGTTAAGATGGCAAGAATTAAAGCAGGAGGAAAAGAGACTTCTGTCCAGACAGACGATGGCTGACGTTCACAGTTATGTCAACCTTTACGCAAGATAAAGTGAGCTTGAGAGACGTGCTGAAAGTTTAATATCCCAGGAGGGCTTGATCAGAGAGAGCAGCCATCAGTCAAATGTATACGCAGACACACGGCACTGCACGTGTTCGGACGAGCTGGATTACAGGACATTTAAAATAATTCTCTCTCTTTGTCACCTGCCCGCCCGCAGGTGAAATCATCCGTTATCATGGGCGAGCTCTGACGAGGGCACACTTTTATTTCAACCAATCATTTCTTCATCTCCATCTGCCTCTTTCCTGCACTGCTGACTTGACTCTTTTGAACCAGCAATTTTCTTTTTTGCTCCTGGGAGCAGAGCCTGTATTTTTACAGTGTAATTCTCTCTGTCTTTATTTCAAATAGGCTGGAGGTAAAGAACGGAGAAAGAGGGGCAGAGAGAGAGAGAGAGAGAGAGAGAGAGAGAGAGAGAAAGAAAGAAAACACAGGATATTCGGAGGCAGCAGTTAGAAACAAAACCTACGACCAAAAAACATACTGCTCGATTCAATTTCAGCAGTAAATCAGCTCTGCAAAAGACAATAGTGTCATTATACAACTCAATCCCGTTCAATCACACTGTTAAAGTGCCTCTACTATGCGATTCCTAATTTTGTTTGTCTCCTAGAGTAAGTTTAAATGCATCCAAGGTCAAACAACACTTTCATTGTCTCATAAAATAAACTGTACATCACCTCATTTCTCTGAACATGGTCAGTTTGAAGATCAGTCGCTCTAAACCCCGCCTTTCTGAGAGCCTACTCTGCTCTGATTGGTCAGATGGCCCAGTCTGTTGTGATTGGTCTACTGCTTACAGTGTGTGTTGGAAACGTAACGTACATTACCATATCTGAATTTCAGCTTTTCTTCAGCACTTGATGCGATGCGAAAAAAGACGTTTGAGGGTCAAAATAGACATTGTTCGCTGGCAGCCAATGAAAACCATAGACCAGCATTACGCAGCAAAATTATATATGTGTGTGTGTGTGTGTACATTATATATATAAATATATATATATACACACATATACATTATATATATATATATATAGATAGATAGATAGATACACACACATATACATTATATATATATATATATAGATAGATAGATACACACACATATACATTATATATATATATATATATAGATAGATAGATATATACACACACATATACATTATATATACAGTACTGTGCAAAAGTTTTAGGCAGGTGTGAAAAAATGCTGTAAAGTAAGAATGCTTTCAAAAAGAAACTTGGTAATAGATTATATTTATCAATTAACAAAATGCAAAGTGAGTGAACAGAAGAAAAATCTAAATCAAATCCATATTTGGTGTGACCACCCTTTACCTTCAAAACAGCATCAATTCTTCAAGGTACACTTGCACAAAGTCAGGGATTTTGTAGGCATATAGTTAGGTGTATGATTAAACAATTATACCAAACAGGTGCTAATGATCATCAATTCAATATGTAGGTTGAAACACAATCATTAACTGAAACAGAAACAGCTGTGTAGGAGGAATAAAACTGGGTGAGGAACAGCCAAACTCAGCTAACAAGGTGAGGTTGCTGAAGACAGTTTACTGTCAAAAGTCATACACCATGGCAAGACTGAGCACAGCAACAAGACACAAGGTAGTTATACTGCATCAGCAAGGTCTCTCCCAGGCAGAAATTTCAAGGCAGACAGGGGTTTCCAGATGTGCTGTCCAAGCTCTTTTGAAGAAGCACAAAGAAACAGGCAACGTTGAGGACCGTAGACGCAGTGGTCGGCCAAGGAAACTTACTGCAGCAGATGAAAGACACATCATGCTTACTTCCCTTCGCAATCGGAAGATGTCGAGCAGTGCCATTAGCTCACAATTGGCAGAAAACAGTGGGACCCTGGTACACCCATCTACTGTCCGGAGAAGTCTGGTCAGAAGTGGCCTTCATGGAAGACTTGCGGCCAAAAAGCCATACCTCCGACGTGGAAACAAGGCCAAGCGACTCAACTATGCACGAAAACACAGGAACTGGGGTGCAGAAAAATGGCAGCAGGTGCTCTGGACTGATGAGTCAAAATTTGAAATATTTGGCTGTAGCAGAAGGCAGTTTGTTCGCCGAAGGGCTGGAGAGCGGTACACGAATGAGTGTCTGCAGGCAACAGTGAAGCATGGTGGAGGTTCCTTGCAAGTTTGGGGCTGCATTTCTGCAAATGGAGTTGGGGATTTGGTCAGAATTAATGGTATCCTCAATGCTGAGAAGTACAGGCAGATACTTATCCATCATGCAATACCATCAGGGAGGCATCTGATTGGCCCCAAATTTATTCTGCAGCATGACAACGACCCCAAACATACAGCGAAAGTCATTAAGAACTATCTTCAGTGTAAAGAAGAACAAGGAGTCCTGGAAGTGATGGTATGGCCCCCACAGAGCCCTGATCTCAACATCATCGAGTCTGTCTGGGATTACATGAAGAGAGAGAAGCAACTGAGGCTGCCTAAATCCACAGAGGAACTGTGGTTAGTTCTCCAAGATGTTTGGGCCAACCTACCTGCCGAGTTCCTTCAAAAACTGTGTGCAAGTGTACCTAGAAGAATTGATGCTGTTTTGAAGGCAAAGGGTGGTCACACCAAATATTGATTTGATGTAGATTTTTCTTCTGTTCACTCACTTTGCATTTTGTTAATTGATAAATATAAACTATTAACATGTCTATTTTTGAAAGCATTCTTACTTTACAGCATTTTTTCACACCTGCCTAAAACTTTTGCACAGTACTGTATATATATAGATAGATAGATACACACACATATACTTTATATATATATATAGATAGATAGATATATACACACACATATACATTATATATATATATAGATAGATAGATATATACACACACATATACATTATATATATATAGATAGATAGATAGATATATACACACACATATACATTATTTATATATATATATATATATATAGATAGATATATACACACACATATACATTATATATATATATATATATATATACACACACACACACACACACACATTTACTATATATATATATATATATATATATATATATATATATATATATATCATATCATATGTGTGTGTGGTGTGAATCCATAAAGAAAAATTATAATAATTAGTATTATCAAGTATAAGACGACTAATATAACTAGTGAGAATTAGGTGGAAAATGTGTTTAAAATCACATCATACTACAAAATGCCTTACTGGTCCTGAAAGGTATTTCATTGAAGCGAAACAATTTCTTCAAATTTTTCTAGGATATTCTTTTTTTCTTATAATCTGATTTTTCATACAGTATATCTGGGAGCCTCAAACTCTTCAGGATTGTTTAATTCAACAACAAGACTTATTCATGTCCGGAGCACAAAGTTTTGTTTAAATCCTCAGCAAGCATCGCTAACTGAAATACACTGATACTTTCCAACAGATGCGCATGTTTCGTGTCATCTGTACGAGCGGGAAGAACTAAACGTCAGAGAAACCGTTTTAATATGGACTAACTGTTCGGTAAATGTTCCGTCTCGCCCGTGTGGTCGTCTTAAACCGGCAGGTGTTCTGCTTTCTCTTGGGTATGAAAACCTTTAATAGATCGCCAACACAAAAGTGCCTTTGTGAACAGGGCTTTCTTGAGTCTTTTTTGTATTAATGGACGCAGTTCAGCATGTGTGTGTGGTTTGGGTAATTTCACAATCTGGCAATCCTCCAATCCAAGTCCAACAGGGTAAAGAACACGTATACATCAAATAAAAATCAAATATTTGGAGTAAGAAATGAGTAACTGGGGAAAAATGGAAACAAGAGAAACTTTTCCCAAGCCAAATCCATGGTAGAACGAGTGTAGGACAATATGAAAGCGGCCAAAACAGACGAGTTACTGGGAAGTGTGTCGTCTCGCTGGATTTGTGCCATGGAGAGATTCTGGAAGTTTTGAGAAAATTCCCAAGATAGTGTAGAGATAGGATTGTCGTCTCTCCTAAACACACACATTTGGCAGGAGCATGAAAACACTAGACGCCTGGCTAACAGAGTCAAATCTGTGAACACAATAAAGGCCAGGAATGGAAGCCACACTATCCAGACACCAGCACGAGTGAAAGAAAGGCAATTAGACTGAAAGTCTCCCTGCTTGTTTTATTAGCGAGAACGCCGCAGCCCACTGCAAATCATTCCTGGAGAATCCAATGGAAACAAACTGATAAACATTCCACACAGGAGCTCGTTTACAAGCTGCTGCTTACCAAAACCTCCACTTGTTATGACCACAAAAACACACACACACAAAAAAGGCCTGGAACAATGACCAGTGTCTGTCCAGCCCTCTGGAGCCCAAATGCTCAGTTTAATGGAACAATATTACAATGTGGGATTGAGATATGAAAAAATGAAAAATGAACCAGTATTACTAAAAAAACAAAACAATACACAGTTATGGTTTGCACTGGATACTAACTTGGCACAAAACGGGGCTTAAAAAATTCCTGTTCGTTACTGGAGTGATAAAAGATCAAGCTTCGAATTGTTTTAATGCACTCCAAATAAACAAAAATGCTGGGTTAAAAACAACCCAAGTTGGGTTCAATATTTTCTGGGTAGTTTTATTTAACTGGCTTAAAATTAACCTAAAAAAAGGTTGGAAATTAAAAATGAGGCAACAGTAATAATCAAAAGTCGAAGTAATTTAATAACATTTATTACACTTAAACGTTCATTTGCAACCTGTTTAAAAATGAACCCAAAATAATAGTTGAGTTAAATCAAACTACCCAAATATTTAACCCAACTGTTGGGTTTGTCCATTTTTTTTTTTAAACCCAAACTTGGGTTATTTTTACCAAACACTTAAAAGAAAAAAAAAAAAAAAAAAAAAAACATTGTACAGTGATATAATAATTTACATGATTGCCATGACTTGTTCAGGTCACATTTCACTTCAAAATAAAACAAAGAAATAATATAATTACTTAATTTTTTTTAAATGATAAATTATGATTATATTTTGCATGCCTGTCTTATATTGTTATATTAGTTTTAGCACAATGCAAATACATTGTACTGCAGTATATATTCAAACAGTATTGAAATAGTATACAGTAAAAATACTGCATTCTTATTGTCATAAAATGGAAACTATTAAAAATGGAAATTGTCTTCTTTGTTCCATTACGTGGTTTTGTGATATTTATTCATAATTGTCATTTAATTTTACTCAAAATATTACCCCCAAAAAAAAAACAAATTCACAGATCACCAAAAAAAGTAAAAAGTTTTACCAAGTCACAGCATGTCTTCAACTTCTCTGACTTTGAGAGCGACTGAGAGAGCGCGAGACAGGACAGGTAGGGAGACAGTGTCCACACGCAAAGCTCCCGTTCCCACAGTGGAGCAGCACTTCTGATGGAAACACGAGGTGAAACGTTAACACTGTGAGAAACGATAAAACACCGGGCAGTTGCGTGCAAGACCAACGACAGACGTAAACAGATTACAGTACATATGCCCCATTTATTAAGGTAAATGGGTTTTAAAATGAAAACAGCATTTGAGGACGGGTTTGTGATGCCTGTTTTTTAAGAAATCAGAAGGGGGGGGGGGGGAGTGCAGGCCAGGAAATGTGTGTGTGCGCAGAAACAGAGTTGGGCTTTATTAAACATCTGGGAGTCATCAGTTTGCTGCAGCGCTGTACTGAACTCAGCTGCTCTTGTTTTCACCGCTGCCTGCTTCACATCTACCCAACACCTTCCCATAGGACGCCGGAGCTGCAAACCGTGAGCTCGGACGCATAACCGAAAGGAACCCAAGCGCAAAATCTTCTCGTTTCTGTAAAACTTTGTTTATCCGCAGTCCCTGCGTTTAATATCGGTGCGTAAACACATTCATGGCCGTGCAAATTACACCCTTTTATTGTCGTCACTTGCCAACATGAATAATGCAGAGAATTCGCTGGTTAAGCAGGAGCGACGCGGCTCGCCGTCCGCAATGAGAGGCGTGTTTGGCGGGCAGTTTCCCGTGTGGTGAGCGTGGTTCTACACGACGGAGATGACGGCTCGAATATTTAAGACACTTGCAATTTCGTTCACATCAGAGCTGGACTCCTCGCCAACTCGGCCTGCGTGAACCCGCTGCCCCGCTCGCAAAATATTACGTTAGGATTTTATTGGAGCGAGGTTATTCAGTCCAAAACAATATTTTAGCCATGTTTTATTACCAAGTCACCAGCTAGCGGGATTATTAGGATGTCTGTACCACGTTTAACATCATCAGATATTGTTTGAAAGCACACACCCTTTAACCGACACAGTTCGTCAGAGTTTTCGTCCTAGCCACAAAAACAACGTGCGACTGTGCCGTTTAGCGCCGTCTCATTGGTTAACGATTCTGATCCTGTATATATTAAAGATCATGTTGTGATTTTAAAGCTTGAAGTACACTGAAAAACAACCCAAGTTGGGTTATAAATGGGCAAACCCAGAAATTGGGTTAAATGTTTGATCAACCTGCTGGGTAGTTTTATTGAACTCAACTATATAGCTGGCTTAAAATAAACCCAAAATAGGTTGGGAATTAAAAATCAGACATAATTACTAGAGGCAACAGTAATAATTGAAATGTGGACATTTAGTAATAAACAATTTAATATAATACATTTTGTTATTATTTATTAGACTTATTAATACATGTTCAATCTTGGGTTCATTTTAAGCAAGCAACACAGTAATTATAAAACATAAGTTGAGTTAAATAAAACTACCCAGCAGGTTGGGCAAATATTTAACCCAACCGCTGTTTTTTTTTTTTTTTTTTTTAACCCAGCCTTTTTGAGAATGCAGCAGCAGTGTGATAAAATGTTTGATAAAATTGTAATATAATTATCCACTTTTTTATTTGAATATTTGAAATATAAATAAGTTCATTGCTGTAATTCAACAAAGCTGTATTTTCAGCATCATTACTCCAGACTTCGGTGTCACATGACCCTTCAGAAATGTGATATGATGATTTGATGCTCATTTCTAGTTATCATCAATGTTGAAAACAGTTGTGCTGCTTCAGATTTTTGTGGACACATTTTTAGGAACCACATTTCAAACAAACAGCATTTATGTGAAATATAAATCTACCAACTACCACTTTTGATAAATAAAAAAAAAAAGTCCCAAACTTTTGAACAGTAGTGTATATAAACTGTATAGACACCATGCACTCCCCAAGGCACAAACAATACTTTCTTCGAGATTTTTTTGTTTTTTTCGCCATCTGGGGCTCAGCTCAGTGGTTTGTTAATGCATCATGAAGTTCGACATGTTTGAAGCGCAGACAGGAAAACAAAGCAAACGAAAGGAATTCTGTGTCATGACTGAAACGCTGAACTTGGCCGAGTTTTTGATGTGGCCTCCACAAACAGCCTGCCAAACTACAAGAGGATGATGCATTTCATAATGTGCGGCCCGGCTCTGGGGAGCATCTGCTCTCAGGGGACAAAAACGCTCACGTACATCTTTTCATTATCAAAAGAGCTCTGCTATATTTGTACTCGATCCGTGTCATGCCGCCTCGCACACACGGACGCGCTCGCAGCTGAGGGCTCTGCCCTGTTGTCCATCACATGGCCCTGAGACAAACGATCCGGGGTTATGACATCAGAGCAGGCCACTGTTAGCTCACACGTCACTGATTCACCACATGTGCTCCCATCACAGGAACATCATGGGAAAACGACCAACAGCTGTGGTGCGTGCAGTCTCCAAAGACTTCAAAAGCTTTAAACAAGTACTCAATCTTAGCCTGGAACTAGATAAATGTTAAAAACAACCCTTATTATGAAAGCAAAAAGGCCCTGACATCATGTTAATGCTATTAATAATCATTTTTTATTTAATTAAATAATAAATAACTGTATAATTTATATGCGTTATATTATATAGTGTTTTATTTATTTGTTATTTGTAATATACATATACAAATAAATAAATAAAATTAATTATAGTGTATTGCATTTATTAATGTGCATGTAATATTAATTAGAAATACAATATGTATGCATATATAACTATATACTACATAGTACATGTCTAAAAACATGGTATAATATGCCTATAAATATGGTATAATGCGTCTATAAATGTGGTATAATGTCTATAAATATGGTATAATATGCCTATAAATATGGTATAATATGCCTATAAATATGGTATAATATGCCTATAAATATGGTATAATATGCCTATAAATATGGTATAATATGTCTATAAATATGGTATAATATGCCTATAAATATGGTATAATATGTCTATAAATATGGTATGACATGTCTATAAACATGGTATAATATGCCAATAAATATGGTATAATGTGTCTATAAATATGGTATAATAGGTCTATAAATATGGTATAATGCGTATATAAATGTGGTATGTCTATAAATATGGTTTAATATGCCTATAACTATGGTATAATATGCCTATAAATATGGTATAATGTGTCTATAAATATGGTATAATAGGTCTATAAATATGGTATAATGCGTCTATAAATGTGGTATGTCTATAAATATGGTATAATATGCCTATAAATATGGTATAATATGCCTATAAATATGGTATAATGGGTCTATAAATATGGTATAATAGGTCTATAAATATAGTATAATGTTTCTATAAATATGGTATAATATGCCTATAAATATGGTATAATATGCCTATAAATATGGTATAATATGCCTATAAATATGGTATAATGTGTCTATAAATATGGTATAATAGGTCTATAAATATGGTATAATGCGTCTATAAATGTGGTATGTCTATAAATATGGTATAATATGCCTATAAATATGGTATAATATGCCTATAAATATGGTATAATGGGTCTATAAATATGGTATAATAGGTCTATAAATATAGTATAATGTTTCTATAAATATGGTATAATATGCCTATAAATATGGTATAATGTTTCTATAAATATGGTATAATATGCCTATAAATATGGTATAATAGGTCTATAAATATGGTATGTCTATAAATATGGTATAATATGCCTATAAATATGGTATAATGGGTCTATAAATATGGTATAATAGGTCTATAAATATAGTATAATGTTTCTATAAATATGGTATAATATGCCTCTAAATATGGTATAATATGCCTATAAATATGGTATAATATGCCTATAAATATGGTATAATGTGTCTATAAATATGGTATAATAGGTCTATAAATATGGTATAATGCGTCTATAAATGTGGTATGTCTATAAATATGGTATAATATGCCTATAAATATGGTATAATATGCCTATAAATATGGTATAATGGGTCTATAAATATGGTATAATAGGTCTATAAATATAGTATAATGTTTCTATAAATATGGTATAATATGCCTATAAATATGGTATAATGTTTCTATAAATATGGTATAATATGCCTATAAATATGGTATAATGTTTCTATAAATATGGTATAATAGGTCTATAAATATGGTATAATGAGTCTATAAACATGGTATAATGAGTCTATATACATGGTATAATATGCCTATAAATATGGTATAACATGTCTATAAACATGGTATAATATGCCTATAAATATAGTATAATGGGTCTATAAACATGGTATAATCTGCCTATAAATATGGCATAACATGTCTATAAATATGGTATAATGTGTCTATAAACATGGTATAATATGTCTATAAATATTTTATAATAAGTCCATAAACGTGGTATAATATGCCTATAAATATGGTATAATGCGTCTATAAACATGGTATAATATGTCTATAAATATGGTATAATATGCCTATAAATATGGTATAATGTGTCTATAAATATGGTATAATGTGTCTATAAATATGGTATAATGGTCTATAAATATGGTATAATGGGTCTGTAAACATGGTATAATATGCCTATAAATATGGTATAATGTTTCTATAAATGTGGTATGTCTATAAATATGGTATAATATGCCTATAAATATGGTATAATGAGTCTATATACATGGTATAATATGCCTATAAATATGGTATAACATGTCTATAAATATGGTATAATATGCCTATAAATATGGTATAACATGTCTATAAATATGGTATAATATGCCTATAAATATGGTATAATGTTTCTATAAATATGGTATAATAGGTCTATAAATATGGTATAATGGGTCTATAAACATGGTATAATATGCCTATAAATATGGTATAATGAGTCTATATACATGGTATAATATGCCTATAAATATGGTATAATGTTTCTATAAATATGGTATAATATGCCTATAAATATGGTATAATGGGTCTATAAACATCGTATAATATGTCTATAAATGTTATATGCCTATAAATATGGTATAATAAATCTAAATATTCTCTCTCTCTCTCTCTCTATCTATCTATAAACCATATATTCTGTTAGACAAAAGTATTTTACATATATAGCATATATAACATACACAACAAAAGAAAAAGAAAAAAAAAACTATTTATAAACTATATAAACTATGATGCTGCATTGGCCAATCAGCATATAGGAGCAGAGCTCTCATTTATAATCCACTGCAAATAACAGTGAAGATGTCATAGGGTCACAGGAAGTCTTTGGGGAATGAAAGGGCAACAGTGCAGATGGATTTGGCGTTCTCTCAAAGCTGATTGGAGGAACGGAATTAACACGTTCGTCATTTACCCGTGGGGTTTAATGGGAGCTGCAGTGAAAGGCCTCGTGGATGATGGGATTGCTGGGTGGAAGTGAGACAAAAACAATGGGAAAGGGTGAATAAACCATTTCTGGCTTGAGTTAGTATTATTTCAAGTGCATGGGTCATTTGTTCTGTTATGCCAATTTATCACATCACATGTGACACATCCCATTTGTTTGCACAAAGCGAGTTATTCGAGTTTGACCATTTAAGATGCTTTTTTTAATTAAATAACCAAGATATATACAATTACTTATGAAAATATAAATATATAAAATGCTGCATATATATATATATATATATATATATATATTTGTAAAAGTAACTGTCTAAAGCAATAAGCTTTGGTATGGTTTATTTAATACTAATTTTATATATTTTTATATAAATATAATACTTTAATATAAATATAATTTTAATTATATAATTTTATATATTTATACAAATTTTAATATTTAATTTTATTGGTTTATATAATATTTAATAAAATATTATATATATTATATGTAATGTGTATGTTACAAATAATTTACATATTGTAAAGTGAATAAAATGCATTTATAGACATATGCATATATATATATATATATATGAATATCGCCATTTGTAATGAATAAAAGAAACAATTTTTGTAAATGATAAAGTACATCCAGACACATGATGGCAATAAGAATTTTCCCTATCTATTGAGAATGAAATATGATCAAGTGATAAAGATATAATTTTTATGACTCAATTGACCAATCAGGATCAGGTTTAGGAGTCATGTGACCTGACTGGCGTCAGCACAGCGGTGTTGTGTGACCTGCATGCAAATGAGGAGCATTATTCAGTAATCTGCACTAAGACCTTTCATAATGAACACCTTTCGGTCGTCTCCCCCACAGCACTGCACAGCAGATCCGCCTGGAACTGCTGCAGCTGCATGTGTTTCCCATTAACAGGAAAAGTCGACACCTTCTGTAGTCAAAGTTCCATCTCCGAGCCACTCCTCATGCGGTTTACAATGAGTTCTGCGGAACATAAGTGCATGGGGAAGCACAGGACATATTATATTGTTAGTGACGTGCATTTGAATTTATTTATCTGACGAGTACATTAATTTCATCAATCTGCGGTCACCGCAAAATCCTGACCGGCATTCCGCCAGCATCCAAACACTTACTTCACACATTCTTCGGATTGCAGCTGTAATGTTTCTCAGACCAAAGAACGGCGGAATAACTGCCTTGATAACCGCGGCCAATCGTCTCCTGAGCCCCCACGGTTACAGCATAAATAAATCAATAAAGAAGCCTTTAGAAGCCTCGTGCTGCGGACACGCAAAAACGCAGCAGTGGGCTCAGAGAGTCTGGATAAATGAGGGATCCTGACAAGACGCTGCAGTGCTCCTGAAGCACTGGGCTGGAATTACATCCTCACTTTTCCTCAGCTTCTTTAATGACTTTTTCCAAAAACAACTTTGATCCAAATGACCACAGAGCCACGATGAGTTTCATTTCAACTACAGGATTATTAAACTACAATTTGAAAATCAACCTTTTAGTTTTGTCCAAGTTTGTGTAATTATCCAAACAATACGCATTTTAAATATTAGTTGGGCAGATAATTGTTATAGGTTAAATGAATTATCTTTAGTTCTCAGAACAACCTCAGTAATCATCTAGTAACTAAGACAGTACCAAACCAGTTAAAGAGGGTTGCTTCACCCAAAAGGTAGGTGTATATGACTTTCTTCTTTCAGCCGAACACAATTGGAGTTCTTTTAAAAAAATATATATTTTTTTTAATTGGAGTGAATGGTGCCTAAGATTTTGAAGCCTGAAAACGCACAGCAATCCATCATAAAAGTAATCCATTACTCCAGGGGGTTAATAAATGCCTCGTGAAGAGAAGCGATGGGTTTTTGTAAGAAAAATATCCATAACTTTATACATTATAATCACTGGCCGAGTTCGGGCTGAAGAGTGACCTCTGACCCCATGTATATGTCGTAGGATACAGGAGTAGACACCTCTGGAGGTTCAAACAAATAGGGCTGGGCAACGAACTCAAGAAATTCTAAATCGTGACCCATGTTTTTTGCTCTATCCTCGTCATGTGTCAGGTCAAAGTTCACTCTCCCGACGACTCATGTATGGCCATTACTGTATGAATTTATAAACATGGCTATCGCTTTGCTTCAGAAGGCATTTATTAACCCCGTGGAGTCGTGCGGACTACTTTTATGATGGATGGATGTGCTTTTTTGGGCTTCAGAATCTAGTGTACTACTCATTAAAACGCTTGGAAGAGCCAGGATATTTTTTAATATAACTCCAATTTAGAAGAAGAGTGTCATATACACCCAGGGTGGTTTTAGGATGAGTAAATAATGGGATCATTTTGATTTTTGGCTGAATCATCCCTTTAAGCTGCGGATTTTAAAGTATATTACATTTAAGCACAAATGGTGTGAGTTATGCAGAAAAGTTGGATTTAAGGGTTGTTGAAAACACCAAGCATCAGAATTAGCCGGTTTAAAGAGTCTAAAAAGAAATAAACATGCTAAAAAAATGAAACGAGTGATGTCACAGAAAAAAAAAAAAAAAATGAATATTCTCTAGAAGGGTTTTTTTTTTCTCTGTCAAGAGAAGGTGTTTAGTAGTTCTAGGGTTTGGTAATGCAATATTAGATTCTGCCGCCTTTGGCAAACACCTGTAACAGGCAGCCACCTTTTCCGATAACTCTAAAATGTGTGGGATGCTAAGAACGAGAGGTTTCCCACTGCCAACCTCTACATGTTTGATTGACTCGTTGTTTCCACACATGAATCCCTTGAAAAATGTACAATCCAATATTCTCAACTGACCAAGACTGGCGATACGGGGTTCGCAATACACTCGAAACGCCTTGAGTTTCAACCCAAATCCTATAAAAACCTGTTTCTTGTTTGGACTAAATGGAGCTAAGCCACATTCTCCATGTGTTTCCAGAACCTGGTTTTGGAAGAGGTTTACGCCGTTTGATGTTTTTGTTGGGTTACACCACAGCCAAGAGTTCTGCCGCTCGCTGAAACTCTTTAACTTTACGGCAATTTAGCCGATATGTAGCAAACGAATGTGAAAAGTTGACCCAAGTTGACTTCTAGCTCGCGCTCAAATACACGCCATGTCACCTTAGATTACACAAACTGCCGAAAACGTTTCAAAACAAACTAGGGGTCGCATTTAACCCAAGACGTGACCCCGGGACCATTGCTTACGGCAACACAACTCCTACAAAGCAAGAAGGTCAACACCGAGAAGAAATGCAGAGGGTTTGATATTTACAGCTCAACTGCAAAGTCTGACAGACACTTTCAAACAATGATAAAAGTGAGATGCTTTGTCAACATTCTCGGGTTTGCTAAGTTAGCGTTTGTCCTTGCTAACAAAAAATTTATGCTGGACTAAGTGTCTCATTTCTGACAGTAGTCCAGGAGAGTTTGGATTGTGTTAGCATAACTGTGAAGGGCCTGAAAACATTTCGTAGAGACATGGAAACAAACTGACAGGAAGAGGAACGAGGCCAAGATTCTCTCACACTCAGTTATTTGACTTGTTGTCCGGCACGACGTCCAGCGTTTCTACTCGATGGAAAGCTCCATTACACGTCTGTCTGTCCCACTGGCACTTTGCTAGTAGAGCAATGTAAACACGGTGTCTGAAAATGTTTCTTCCCATCCCAAGAGCAGCTGTGAAGCAATTTTCGATGTTTTGGATGGGGGGGAAAGAAGAAAAGCCAAAGGAACAAGAAACTTTGGATGAGAAAGACACGGTTGGACGGCGTGCAGGGGTTATCAGATGATTAATGGACTGTGTGTGCAAATGTCCACCGCAGCCAAAGTCCTCTTTACACCGATCACTTCCACAAACCAGCCGACGGACGTCACGGCCACTAAAACAGCTTTTGGGATGAAGGTAAGAATCATGTTTGCAACTAGTCAACAAATCATTCTCGCTCTCTTCCATGCACTGACTCATGTTTTACGATATTCTTGGGTCTACTGAATGGGAGTCTGAAGGAGATGACCGAACTGGGACATCTGATTCACGAACGAGGATTTGAACGTCATGTGTCACTCTCGTTCACAGCGAGGAGAGAAAGAGGGCGTAAGAATTATGAATGTGTAAAATTGACCGATGACCAAAGACAATTAAAATGACAATTTTCTACTGCTTGATTAAGTCAAGATGGAGGAAGAACAACAGATCTAGGTCTCTTAGTAGATCTGTAAGACTCGCACATCTTAAATAATTTTTTTTTTTGGATGAAACAATTGAATCACTGATTCAGTGATTCATTCAACATGCAGAAAGTGAATGAATCTTTATGGTGAACAGATTCAAGTCACTGAACTGGACTGAAAAACTGCTCTCAAATGTTATTGTTCAGTATAAGAGTGCATTGACAAACTCAGGGAATGAATCTGAACGAATCCTTATGGTGAACAGTGAACAGTCAGTGAGTGATTTGAGTTAAAAACTGTTCAAAGTCCAGCAGAAAAGGGCCTTGATAAGTCAGTCAGCGAATCTGAATGATTCTTTTTGGTGAACCGATTCAAGTCAGTGGAACGAAAGCAGAAACAAACTGAATAAGAAAACCAGAACCTTCAGTCGTTGACGCTCCAGTTCTGGGCAAGAACCGAAGCCCGAGGCTCTCAAAAGCGGCCACAGGAACAAGGAAATGGTTTCCACATGGAGTCCACATCTCTTGTACCTCACTTCCTCTTCGACTTTCGACAACGAGCCAAAAAAACAAAATCAAGACCAGAGCTCAAGTGTGCGCTCACTATCAAGGGCCTATTCCTGGGAAGTTTGCTCTTAAAAGTTGAGCTGCGATGTGCATTCAGGTGATAACCAAAACCAATTAAATTTGTGGTGACATTCATTAATCTCACGAACATGATCATTCCAAAAACGAAGCATGAAACGCAAAAGGAAATGACAAGAAACAAGAGAGATACGCAGCTTCGTGCGACACTTTCCCATTAGCATATGTGCACTTGTCCATGATGCCCAGGTAGAAATGAGTTGGATAAAAAGAAAAACAATTCGCCAAGCAATTCATTAGCTTTTGTTGTGTAGCAGGCGTGTTTTGTGGGCTTGCTCGGGTACGACAACAGCAGCAGAAATCTCAATGAGTCACTGCGGCACTGCAGGGTGAATTCATTTGCCAAACTCTGCGTTCGGAGCGTGAGTGTTTGTCAGGATCGCATTAGCATATGCAACATTGGCTGTGGATGAGTAGCTGCTAGCGTCGAGCTCAAACACCAAACTAGCTACATGCAGTGCATGAATTCACGGCGGACAACGAAACATGGCCATCTGACAAGGACAACTAAAAGAAAAGTTTTTGGTCCTTTTCTGTGACGGAGGAGATATAATTAATCTGTAAATAGCTCAGAGTAGAAAATACACCATCTCCCCCCCCGGGATGAAATCGCTCTCTGGAGAAGCACGATTCAGCCAGCTGTTCACATCACTGAAGGTCAGTAAAGACCTGGTTGGCTCACATGAAGTCTCTGATAGAGGAGAAACGCATTATGTTATGAAAGTGACGGTCCAAATCAGACTTCACTCGTTCATTCAACTAAAACGGATGCTATTTGTTTCTCTCATGGACATGTGAATAATATTTTTCTTTTAAATTTAATTTAACTCATGTTAAATAAAAAAAGTAATTAAATTAAAATGAGCTAAAACAAAAAATTCTGTCACGAGGTTGTTCAAATACACACACACACACACACACAAACACAAACACACATGGCTGTCTTGTATCCGGCGAGATTGGGCAAAAACTCCACTTGGAAAACTGCAACAGATAGTATCCTTAATTCCCACATGATTAAAAAGTGTAATTTTAAGAAAAGGTGATATGAGACAGTGGTAAGCACGCATCTGTCCCAACATTTTGAGTGCGTTGCTGCCAAAAAAGAAAAAATCTAAATTAATTTGTCAAGTGAAAACCAGATTTTCTTTTTACTTTTTACAGTTAAATAAAGGTTCCAGAGAATTAAATACACACACACACATATGCATACATATATACAATATACATACACATACATATATACACACACACACACACTTACATGTACATAAACGCATACACTCATATATACATATATAGAACACATTATGTGTATATTACATTATATTATATATCTCACACACACACACACCTCTTGCAGTTGGATGTTGGACATAAGGCTTGTAATGTTGAATAAATCTTAATGTGAAACCAAAAGTAGGGTCAACCCCAACACAATTCTCTCAACATGCATCAATTTATTTTGAGATGGCACTGCAATTAATACTGGAGCACATTATCTGATCAAATATTACAGTATTTATTAAAAAAAAGACAAAAAAAAAAAAAATCCCATTTTCAAAAATGTAAAGGGCAGCGGTTTCACACAATGACCTCTTTATAAGATCACTGGGGTCTTTTAGCGATTCAGACAGCACAGACAAAATTGTCTATCTTAAAGCACGCCAATCACAACAGACCTCCACATTTCTGTTGCTTTGGCAAGCGTCGTACTCTTCCCACAAGCCATCGATGTGATTGCAGGTCTAATTATTAGTGAAGCTCAGTTTCACAGAGGTTTGGGGTTCGCTCTAATGGATGTGAAAATTCTCCTCTCGCAGAGGGACCATGTGAGAAACATTTAGACGCATGACGTGAGAAGAGCCAATTCACAGCCAGCTCTGGTAATCTATCAATCTGTAGCCACCTCCGAGCGAGAAGTTTTACACAATGGGCTTTAATTTGTAACAGCGCTTCAGCGACACGAAATTAGCAAGAGAAGACGATAGACGGAGAGAAAAGCAGGACCACACAGAGAGCGGCGTTGGACCAGATATCCGATTGCATCTCCATCGCTTACCAAAGCCTGAATCTTCTGAGGCTTTCCTCTGACCTGATTTCAGACGTGCAAAACACTCGCTCTCTGCTGGATGCGGTTTGTGTTGCAGACTGATGTTGAAGTAGCAATTAGAGCACCGCAAGGAAAATAGTTAGAGTGAAGTGTCAGTCAAAACCCTGGTGTCTGACCAAAAAGAACAAACTGTATGAGCCATCTCTCTAATATGAACCATGAAAACTGAAAATGCAAGATCAGAAAGATATGGACTGAAGTTATGGCATTATTGCAAGTGTGCATTTCTCTCAGCTTCAATCTCTCCTGATCACATGGAAATCCTGCCGTTCTAAACGCAGAAAACATTTGACCTTTGAAAGCGAACAGCTCAAACCAAGCATCAGAATTTCTAGAATTAATACACAGTTAAGGCAAAAAATGAAAATGACTCAAACCAATAAATGAAGATTTAGGATTTTGAACATTTTAAAATAAACAAACACCATGATGTAAAATTACTAAGAGCCATTTAAGATTCTGCACTATTTATAGGTCAGTTATCAAATGCAAGTTAATTTTAAGCACAAAAAAAAAAAAAAAAACATAACACAACAAAAGTATAACATACATGTACACAACATTACATAAAACAACCACAAAACATAAAACGACATAAAACAACATAGTAAAACATAAAACAAAACGTATAACATAACATAAAAAGAAAACATAACGCATAACAACGTATAACAGATGTAATGCGATATGTTATGTTATATAACAACATATAACATGTTATATGTTATGCAAAATGTTATAACACAATAACAACGTATGACATATAGCGTTATGTTGTGCGATGTGTTATGTTATAACAACGTATGATGTTATGCGATATGTTATGTTATAACATGACAATGTATAACATAACATGTTATGTGTTATGTTATAACAACATATAAGATTTGATATGCTATGTTATATAACAATAACAACATATAACACCATGTTATGTTGTGCGATATTTATGTTATAACATAATAATGTACAACGTATCAACGTATGTTATAACATGTTATGTGTTATACGTTATTATCATGTCATGCGATATGTTACGTTATAACAAAATATTATAACATGTTATATGTTATGCGATATGTTATGTTATAACATGACAATGTATAACAACATATGTTATTCGATATGCTATGTTATAACATAATAACAACATATAACACCATGTTATGTTGTGCGATATTTATATGTTATAACATAATAATGTACAACGTATCAACGTATGTTATCACATGTTATGTGTTATACGTTATTATCATGTCATGCGATATGTTACATTATAACATAACGTATAACAAAATATTATAACATGATGTTATATGTTATGCGATATGTTATAACATAACAATTACAACGTGTAACAACACATAACATGTTACGCAATACGTTATAACATAACAATAACAATGTATGACAAAACAAAACAAACAAAACATTTCTATTGCTCATCTTTTGGACCCCACTATATATTGCAGTGCATGAAAAAATATGTTAATAAAATGATAATATAATTGCATTAATGAAGTATATTTGTCAGGGGTGTACGATGTGCTGGAGTCTCACTCAATTAAAACCGGAGCAAGAATTCTGCTCTGCCTAATGAGCTTCAATGAGCTGGAGGCTCACACTGAGAAAACACAGATAACACTGACAGAACAACAGCAGCACACAGGATGGTGAAGACCCTGCATCATGTGCTTAAAAAAGGTGCTTTCTAAACTGAAATCATACGTCATAGCAGATGTTGCTCACCTAAAACTGCACTGGAGCCTGAATGCGATTCTAAAACGAAAACAGAGTGATAGTTCGCTTTAAGGGCAAAGACTATTACCTTTCCATTTTCACTTCTGTACAAGCGATGTATCATGCGACCACTCTAAAACAAGAAAGCCAAATGGGTTGATCTGCTACGAAAATATTCAAAATCAATGCCTGTACGACTAATGAAGTAAATCATTTTTATTAACTTAAATATTTCTCTTTCCCAGAGACGCAGGTGGAACCTCCACTTGCAAAACAAAACTTTGATTTTTCATAGATTTGAAGTCTGCACGATCTATATCTCGAACAGAACCATCCTTCACCAAAACGGTTCATACACACCTCCTAAGCCATATATCTTTTCTCCAAACGCATGTTATTGGCCTGTTCTTTCCCTTGATTGGCCTGGACAGAAAGTACTTGCCGTACCAATTACAAAACGGCAATAAATCTCACCAATCTTTGGTGGCTTGCCATGTGCTCTAAATAAACACCGAATGTGAATCTACAACTCAATCTTTACAGCTCAACGGTCTGAGCACAGAGCTGCCTCTGGGATTTGTGGGAAAAGCGTGATGTCATCACGACCGCTGCGGTCCTCCTGAGAGTCAGCCTCTCTTGTTCTAATTAGGGGAAGACAGCTATAATTTACCCGGTCCAGAAATGAGGCAGCCATGGGGTGTTTCAGCAACCTACAACTGCCGTACAATGACGCACATGCCCCCCTTTACTGATCTCTGGATGTCACTTCACTGTCACGCCTCGAGTATCAGACGCAGAGCCGTTATCGATGGTCTTTCCCAATGGAATATGCTCTTCTTGAGCCAAGAATGAGAGTATTACTTCCTCATCTGAGGGCCAAGGCTTGTTTGTTTTCGTTCCACATTCAGAGCAAAATTCAGGTTTGTTTATGCACGCTTGAAAAATGTACAGCAGCTCACGGAGAAACTGGGCCTGCTCGTGTTTCGTTTTACGCGATGTTCCTAGATGGGCCCGTTTGAGACGGGGTGCCAAACACACACACAGAGAGATAGAGAGAGAGAGAGAGATTAGAAATGCATCCAAAACAACAATTCGCTGCAGCATTGAACAATCAGATTCAATCCCGTTGATAAGATGCAGGGCTGTATCTCCATCTGACTCGCAGAGAGAGCTTCATAAATCGCAGAGGTGACGCTTTCAGGGACAGAGGGAGGGGAAACACGAGCCGATCCCAGGCTGCCTTTACACTGTCACACAATAAAACAAACAGTCTTGGTGCCGTGTGTGTCTGACAAAGACACCGCTAAAAATAGCGGCGGCCACGCACTGGTCAACCGATCTTCTGCACACAAAGATGAGATGGTTACATTAAAAATGTACTCCAGCCAGTTGAAACGACTGTTTATTAACAAGAGATGAGTAACCTAATCCAAAGATCACAATATGAAAGTAGGGTGCAATTACTTCAGGATGAACTCAACACATTAGAAAAGATGTCAAAGAGACAGACATTTAATTAGAGGATTAGTCCAGGCTCAGCACAAGTTAACATCAAATCGACAGCATTTTTGCATAATGTTGATTACCGCTGAATAACGCAAGATAGAAATGAATGGGGCCGATCTGAAATCTAATGCCAATTTAGTGCGAATATCACTTCTGTGTACAGTTACATGCAATTTCACAACTTTGGTCGCAATGGCTACAGTGACAATCTCATTAACGACAATCGCAATGACGTCACATGCAAAGAAATCCCTAAAGCGATCATTTGAACACTACGTCCTGTACACTACAAATGATCATGTATGCAAAATGGATGTTTTCTTAAAAGCAAATTTACAGTAACATGCATACAACAGAAATACAGTCAGGTGGTAAATCATGCCCAACATTTAGTCTTGTTGAATGTAGACCCAGTTATTTCTACTCTGAGTTACTGTGAATCATATCAATGAATAATTGCTGTAGTAATCTAATTTCGTAGACCAAGTATGCCACCATTTACTGCTGTAACCGTCAAAATCTACATGTTTATGTAACCGTAAGAGAATATCGATACCTTTTCCTATCCCGCTGATTATGTAACGCCGGTCCAAGTATTCGGTTACTCCACAAGTGTGGCTGTACGTGCCGCTCTTGAACTCTTGATGCATTAATCTGTCAATGGGAAGGAAAGTCAAAATATAGCCACATCCTGGTTCTGGACAATTAAAGAATTCGGTCACCAACTGGTTTCATTTAACCAAACTAAATCAAAGCCCTAAAGCCGACTCCAGCGTGACGATACGGAGGAAAACCAGCTTTAACAAACGGAAAGAGAAAGGCGCTCTGATCCGACACCTATAGTGTCAACCCTTAAACAACATTTTAAGGCAAAAGCGCACCATTGAAAAGTGCCAAAGTTAACATTTTTGTGCGTGCACGCTTAGAAACAAGCTAACATCGCCAAAGCACTTCGCAAAAGGAGCAGAGATCTAATTAGTTTGGTAATTGAAATAGGTTTGGATTACATGCAATCATGCAGAATTTACTGTCAAGCTTTACATGAAACACGAGGCACATGCAGTTTTCCAAATCAGTCGCTTCTAAAGTTAATTTGTATTTTAGGATGTTGCCTTAAAATGTAGCTACCCATGTAGGGTGCAAACTAGAAAAAAAAATCAGCTCATTAAGTTTCAGAACAGAGCTGGAATCTGAGAACGAGAGCGAGCCTGTTTCTACAAGAAGTGTGCACTCGTTCTCTGTGTCCATTAGTTATTGGATATGATATTTCTCTTTTCATCCCTCCCGACGGCTTCAATAAGACCCACACAAGCACGTCAGCTGCGAGAAACACGCAGGAGGCTCGTCGGGGGAGAGCGTGCGAGGGAATGGATGTAAATGGACCCTTAACTGCACTGCAGAATCAGAGCTGGAGTGAAATATGCTCTCGGTTGTGCTACAAACAGATTTAGGTCACTTGCTTACCTTCTCTTCAAAGGCCCTGGAGAGAGAACATTAGCACTAATGGCATTACAGTGTGAAAACAAAGGAGTCGGATGCTTTGGGACCTGGAAGAGGAGCGTCTGAATGCAAACATGCTATAATAAAAACAGCACCTATACGTGCAATTTCATGGAAAATATTCCGGTAAGCTGCCAAAGCCCAAACATAATGTGAACGGGCTTTTGTTCATCATAACCATCTGTAAATATTCGAATATTGCAAACAACATGACATTTTGAATTGTCACTGTGAATGAAATTTAAACATGTTAATACTAAATATCTTAATTTCTTTCTGTCCAGAAGCATCTGGAATATTCAGTGTTTGAGTCATCAAGCAGTTAAAACTTGCCTTCAGGAAATATGAGTTTCCATAGACGCTCTTTAAAGAATTCACTTGTAATGCATGCAATCATAAAACATCGGAGAGCATCGTACCCACATCCTGCTTTGCAGACTAATGAACATTGACCATGGATTTGAGGCATTATTAAAATTTACATAGAGCAGAAAACATGGGATGGAGGGCAATGAAAGTCATGCTGATTGAACGTTTTATATTTACAACCCTGAGATGCTCCTTTTGAGGAGTGAAGAGAAATTCAGCCTCCCATAGAAATCATTCCAAACCAAATCACCAGATCAGGAAACAAACGGATGCGGAAATAAATAAAACGCAAAAGCATGTGCTTTTATTCAGAATAGTGACTTAAAGTGCCCCTATTATGCTATTTTAAAGGTTCCTAATTTTGTTTTGGAATCTCCTACAGTGGGTTTACATGCATCCTAGGTTAAAAACGAGCATTTTCTCATGATATACACAGCAGCAGTAACGCATTACATGTAACTCTAGTTTACTTTTTCAAGTAACTGGTAAAGTAACGTTATTTCAATTTACAAAAAAAAACATCTTTTCACAAAAAGTAACGCAATTACTTTTTTCAGGGATTAACCCAACACTGCATAGTCTGAAATGGTCTGTTAAACCCCACCTTTCTGAGAGCCTACTCTGCTCTGATAGGTCAGATGGCCCAGTGAGTTGTGATTGGTCTACCGCTAACGGTGCATTTCTGAAACGAAACGCCTATTACCTGAATATCTGAATTTTAGCAAATAAGGCTTCCTCAGTGCTTGACACAAACGATATCAAGGAAGCAGTTTCACGAGTCCTCGTCCTTTGGGATATGGAGGCGAAAAGTGTATTCGCAACACAGAAAGCAGCATTTTTTTCCAAAAGGTTCCTTCTCAGGTAAACTAGTGTTTGTGAGCGGGTCAAATTTGCATTGGTATTATACAAATTTGTTACAAACCTGCAGAAGCGAGACTCGAATTAGTGCCGACTCGTATCAGCAGTTCAGGATCGATTCTTTCTTTTAGGAGTCCTTTACTTACTGTGCACTTTGATCTTTAAAACGTCGCAGGCCTTTTCCATTCACAAACAGCCACATTACACACTACACTACTGAAAAGGACACTTTAAATAGAAGTATTCTGCAAGAGAAGATGGCCAACACCTAATTAACTTACATTTTTTCCAACTTATTTTAGAGAAAACATTTGTAAAAAGTTAAATATGTGAGGAAGTATGAATTGTCATTAAACTTTTAGTTCTTCACCTTTATTCTCTTGGTGGTTCAGCACATTTAGGCAAGGTGTATTTTCAGTAGTTTCTCAAAAAATAAACCAGACAAACCACAGGAGTCATGTGCAGCTCTGATTATATAGTTTCTTTAGGACAAACAGTCCCATTGTACACGCACTGACAGAGCGCAGCTGTTGTGCATTACTCGCAATTAAGAAGCGCTCGTTACTCGGTGGTACGTTAGACTATAAAAACTCATTCGGAAAGTCAAACACGGATTTTTCTATTCAACGCGAAACGCTGACTACAACTACGCGGCTACAGGAACACCAAAAAAAAAAAAATGCAGTTTCGATTGCATTAGAAACCAAAAACAACAAAAACGAAGATACGACAGATTAATTTAGCATGATGAAAAACCCAAACCGAAAGAGCAATTCAGGTTACGTAAACTTAAAAGCAGACGGTCAGGTGTCCGTGGCAGTTCAGAGGGCATGTGCGCGCATCTGACGCGGCGCTAAAGGTCCTGGCAGACGGCCTACACGTCAACGCTTGCAAATCTGCCCCAATAAAACGACTCCCAGATGCCCCTGGCCTCCTCACTGCTCATAAACAACAGTCCTGTGTGAGAAACACGAGGTTTATATGGGCTGGAACCAGCGTTAGCTGCGAACCTGAGGATTCAAGCGAACAAAAACAAACTGCGTATTTTTTAATAGAACTTTAAGCTTTACTACAAAGACAGAAGTATGATCTCTAAGAATGGGGAACAGGGGATTATTACATGATCTAAGAAGCACCATCATTATTGATCCTATAGTTCTCCTATGTGCATTAGCCTAAACGCTAGTGTTAGCTTTAGCACCATTACATTGAGATGTCTATACACTCCTTGGCTTGAGCAAACGCACAAAAAGGAGGACGATAACATCCTATCCTCCTCATCAGTAGCTGGAGCAGCAGTTAAGAGTCTGTGCGCGTGTTCGGGAAAGAAAAATTATCACTCCTTTTTTTTGATCCTCATACTAAAAAACGGGAAGAAAAACACGTCTATGGAAGCATTCACATCATCCAAGAACTATTTAGCTATCACATTCTGTACAATTACGCTTTCTGTCAGCTTGTGGCTTATTACATCTATCTACAGTACAGTAAAATTTCCGCAGTACAAAAATATATTACAAATCTCCTGGAATATTTACATGGGCACTTTCTTGACAAAAAAAAAAAAGAAAAAAGAAAAAAGGAACTTGTAAGAGCTTGTCAGCAGAGCTGAGGAGGACGCAGGGAAGGAAAATTAAAACTTCAATCGTGGTACACAAGACATCCTCCCAGATCGTTAAAAGTCCAGCACCGACAAGGGTTCACAATTTTGTGCCTTTTTTTCCTCTTCAAGGGATAAAAAAAAAACACATTAAAAATTCACTGCATGCTTTGGCAGACTTTGAGCATTAAAAAGAAAAAAAAAAAAAAGGGAGAAAGTGAGGGAGGAATAAAGCAAAGTGAAAAGTAGTCCCGTCTCAAAAGATCCGCGCGTCCACTTCGGTTTGGGTACGTCAGCAGGCGCTGACAGAAGCCGCCCTCCCCACCCAGTCTTCTAGAAAAACATCCTGAAAACAAGCAGAACCCGCTTTAGTACGACGCGCACACACACACACACACACACACATATATAAAACGACTCCAGAAAACACGTCATTTCCAATTGAATTTCTGTACCGCAAACGGCGTAACGATGCATAAAGACGCTCTTCAGAGCACGCTAGACCCCTGAAGATGACGGGCATCTGTCCACGCTCCTGTTATTTACCCCAGCACACCGTGGGCTGCGTGGGGAGCTGAAGAATTACCACGCATGAATACATGCGCTTCTGCCCACAAAGCACTCGTGTCTTGACCACATGCTCAGAATGCATCACATTCCACGCCAGAGGAAGAGTCTGGGTAAACAAACTCCCACTAGAGTCTAACAAACAAAGAAATTATGTATTGCAGTCGATTAATAGTGGCTCTACCAATCCTGGAATCGTGGGTTGCATCTGTGGGAGAAGGTCAAAGGTGAGTTTAGAGGATCTGTGACCCAGGCAGATGGTATCGTCAGCTTTGATTAATTAACATCTTCTCTTGGATGGAAGGTTATTTATTGATCTCCCACCCACATTCCCCCTGAGTTCTCGAAGCCGGCGTGTTGCACGTTTAGGTTCGGAAAGGCCATTTCTCGATGCAGTGACACCGGCGCCATCTGCTGGCGAAATTCATATTGCGTCTTCAGCAGGAAATTTGTCTCTCCCTTCTAAAACATGAGGCCCACGGCGAGCTCAAACGTGGAAGTCGTCGACGACTCCTTCGCTCTCAACGTTACAGGTAAAGATCGAGCGAGTTGCTTATGTGGGTCGGGTATCACCTGTAGATGTTGGGGTCCAACAGCACCGCGGTGTCTTGAGGAAGCTGGGAGAGGTGGACCACTTTGGTCTTCAGCTGGGGGCGGTCGCTCTCGCTGACCCAAGCGTCTGGAAGTCTGTGCACATCAGAAAATAAGGGTCATTTCTTGACACAGCAGATTCAGAACCGCACACTACCAACTACTTTTAAACAATATAGCATGCAGTGCGCTTAGTATGCAAATGTTCCGCATGGGTTTTGCTGCATGTCAAATCTGCAACATAATACACTACATATTTTGCTGAGCACAATACGTCGTGGGATGTAGTATTCTACAAAACCAGAGAATACTGCATAGCACACTACATATCAAAATGTGCAGTATACAACCAGGGCACACTGCATAGGACGTCCCACAATTCAATGTGATAGTGCTTCACTCTGAAATGTGATAAAAACATGACAAATATTATCTTAATTGGTATAGGGCTGTATTAAAATAAGGCTAATACTGCAATGAAATTATATCACTGTATGGCGAAAGTAAACCAGTATGCAACCAGTATGCTAGTGTTTAGTTCCAGTCATAGCTTACATATAAATATTAGCATTTGCCAGACAGCACACCGCCCTTCATTCCACCATCTCCTCCAACACACATTCCACAATGAGATTATTAATAAAAAAATGTTTCTTTTTTTTCTCCCTACTGTTATTCCATGGAGGAGCCTTGTTTGGCTCCGGCTTGTTGTGGTGACCCAGAAATCCATTTTAAACGTCTCCCGAGAAGGCATCTTCTCGTGCGTTATCGCTGAGCTGACAAACATTACTCCGGCTCAGATTGAGGTCCGACTCGGAATAGCGGCGTGCACACGCACACAGTCCCGTGAGGAGGTTTGCATTCTCGTACAGGTATGGAAATGTACCAATTAACGCAACACGGAGCATTTTAGCTGGCTTGGCATAGCATTGCAGTACAAAAGTGCAATTAGCAAAAAGGCTCATTTACTATAGAAGTCACTTTGGATAACACCAGTTTAAGTTTTACAGTTAACGTTCAAAGGCAAAGCCATGGAAATCGTCTAAGCCATGGAAATGTTGAGAGCAAGAGGATACCCTTTAAAAAGTATTTGGGTTGGACGAACTTCTAAAGAAAGTTTGTTTCCAGGTGGGTGGCGATTCACGCAGGCCAGCGCTCTTCAATCCATTAGACTTGACGTTAATGTGGACGTTTACCACACTGATCTGAATGTGAATGCTCAGGTGCGTCTGACGCATCTCTGAACATCGGGAAACAAGAAACCAAGTTAAGTCAAATAAAGTTGCGGGATGAAGAGGAAAAAAAACGATGGAAGACAGCAGACGAGGAAGAAAAAAAGGGATTGAGAGACAAAAATAAAGTGTGTGCACACATCTGAAATGGAGTATGATGGCACATTACCTACTATTTTAAAGATGAAGTTTCCGTAGGCATGAAATTCTCCAATGACCAACACTTGGGTTCCCAAAGCGTCTTATATAAAGAGCACACTGGGTACTAAAATCGACCTTCTATTTCTAGTGTGAATGGAAACGGCATCAATCACAATTCCCTGTGGACTCATTATTTGATAAGAAGTTTTTATATAAAACTTTGCAACGCATAACAATCAGTGGTTAATAATGAGGTGAGAACTGGACACCACTTAAACTGTTTTACAGATTGTCTGAAACACACCGGCAGCACCCAAATATGTAAACGTCCCTGCTATAACAGTATGTGAAAGAGTATTATGTCCGAATTCACTACATTTTTTTAAATTACCTAGATGATCTCCTATTTCCAGCGAGATCCGGAAGTGCGCATCCAAAGGACACTTTACTTCCCCATGAGGCCATGGGAGAGGATTTGTGAATAGCAGTGAAGCGACGCACCTGACGCTGGTAGGTCACATTACATAAAACATAATGGATGTAGTATATCATACTACACACACTCATTCTATACAGAACATTCGTTTTTTAACGATCATGAATTGAGTTCTTATTCAAAAGAAGTATGAATGCCATTGGGTTGCACATACTTTTTAGAATAAAAAAAGTTCATTTAAATAAAAATTACATTTCTTAAAAACAAATAGTAGGTAATAAATAGTATGTACTGAGTAATATGCAGCATGCTAGCACACAGAGTTCAGCAGTATCTCTCTGCACACCAGGAGACCGACACGCTGGGAGGAGGAATGCTAAACTCCTCCTTTGGGATTAATAACATCTACACAGTCAGTCACTGTAGATGGGTCTGTGTGTTTTTAAGGCAGTTAATGTGACTTAAGAAGCCTCAGAACCATCCGTCTGTGATGTACAGCGGGTCAAACGTGTGTGTGTGTGTGTGTTTTGAAGCATCAGTGCACAAGGTTGCCCTCAGGTGGCTCCTGACTCATATAAACGACTGACATTTAGCGCAGACCCCTAAGGTGAGTGGTGCGCTTTCATGTACTTACATGTCCTCCGGCATCCAATGAAGCAGCACCTTCACCTTCCCAGAATCCTCCTTCCGCCTGGCGATCACCTGCTCAATTGCACACAATGAGAAGGGTATGAGAACTCGTTTATGGGTTAAATCCACGCTACGTCTACAGGTTGTGTGCTTGTAAAAGAAACGGATGCATGCTGGTTAAATGGGACAGTTTTCATGGAGTTTTGGGAGCAGCAGGCGAGGCGAGGCGGCGCCTGTGGCCGTGAAGAGGAGGGCCTGCGCAGCTCATTAACGGTTTAATTAAAGACACAGGGGAGTAGCGGCCCAGACAAGCGCTGCTGGACCGTGAGAACCATGGAAAGCAGTGACACGACTACAAATTTCTCTAAAAACAAGTATATTTTCTATACTAAAGACATGAGCAGTGTTAAAAATGTAATACTAGTGCAGAATATGAAGTTAAATTTATTGCCATTTCAGCTTTTCAAACCATTAAAATGTAGACACAGATTCAACCAACAATATAACTACAAATATTTTACAAAAAGTTCAACTTAAAAGTAAATAACTTTATTTGTAATAATATTTTTCTGGGTCCTTCATAGTTTGCCTAGATAAAAATCATTGTTTCTTTAAAAATACAATTGGGCAAACCCAATAATAAAAATTAAAAAAAGTATACTTTTTTACAAAGAAGGTAGTGCTACAAAATTGAAATTTGGGTACTTATTCATTCTTATAAATATATAAATGCCCATGAGTCAGTCTAGTAAGGCCTTCACAACACCTTGTATACGCAACTTCATCATGTCCGAGGTTCCAAAGGAGCATCAAGCTCCCATTAAATTTCTGGAAACTTTCCACGGAAACTTAACCTGGGGAATATTGGAAATATTCCAAAATGGAAACTTGACGGGAATTTATGGGAAACTGGAAATTTTGGCAAATTTATATCAATTTCTACACTTAAATTTTATATAGATGCATTTTTTTCCAGCCTCAGAATTTATTTGAACTAATTTGTCATTTTGAAATTCTTCCCATTCGGCCAAATATATCAAAATACCAAGCTAGCTGCATGCAGAGCAGTATACTGCTATATCTACTTTCTATCTATCTATCTATCTATCTATCTATCTATATATATATATAGCATGTGAATCTATATTCAATATGCAATACAAAAAAATGAGCGCACTGTGTAATGTACAATGTGTACATTCTATATAGAGCAGAAATAGTATGAGTGGCATGCTAGTGATGCAGCTTGTTTAAGGATGGGAGGGAGATGAAGTGTGGGTACCCACCGTACTGTGAAACACGACGCTGTGGCCCTTGCCCTGACTCTCAATATGGGTCGCTAGATTGAGGCAGATGGCGCGATGACGGATCGCATCCATGGTCTGGGCATCAAAAAAGTCGTGAGGCCGTGCTGGTGGGAGGAAGTAGAATGGAATTAGAGGGAAGGAGTTTTGAAACGAGAGCTGAAGAGGGATCAACGTTACACCGACACTTACGCAACGACCGTCGCCGCTTGTACTTGAGTTTCCTCCGTTTGTTGATGCCCGCTTTGGAAGGCGACTCTTCCTTCACTTTGGTTTGGCTAGAGAGTTTGGAGGAACTCTGGGAGCTGAAGTGGGTCGGCACGTGGCGCGCTAACCCCCCCTGGGAGGCGAAGGTGGCATTGCAACCGCCTACCACACACTTCACAGAGACAGACAACGATCAGAGTAATTACAAAGACAACCGGCATTGACTCTTAGCAACACTGGGTTATAAATACAGGACAGTGTCTTCACTGTCTAGCCAAACATAAATAAAGCAGTATGCAAATGTTATCATAACAGTATGATGTTTTTGATATATATATATTTGCTTGCATCGGTGCGTGTGCAAGGAAGAGGCCGACCTTGAACGGTTTGTCACCGCTGTGTGACAGCATGTGCCTCTGAAGCCAGCTCTGACTGGTGGATGGTGTGTTATACACCTTACAGCCTTTCCAAAGACACACGAAAACCTGCGGGGAGCAATGCAAGAATTTCACGTTACACGGCAAAAGTGTGAGAAAGTCGTACATAAGACAAGCTCGCACACACACTGACCCCACCGCGCTGTCCGTCCACGTGCACTCCGCGGATGTGCTCAGCCAGGTCCGGGCTGGTGTTGAACAGCATGTGGCACTGATCCCAGCAGCAGGGGTAAGATGAGCCCTTAGTGGAGGAGGAGGAAGACGCCCCGCCGTGCCCGTTCATCATAGCTGGCGTAGAACGGCCGCTGGATGCGATGCTCTCCATGTCCATGAGAGTACTGCTGATACTGAAACACACATGAACATTATTTCGAACATTCAAAAATCCAGCGTTCTTCAACATACACAGGCGACATTGAGTGTACAAGCCTTTCCCTCCTTTGGCCGTGAGCCAGGAAAGACTTTTCAAACGCTCAAGTCACTCGTACATGCGCTGCTGTACACGCACCGTCTGTGTGGTCACAATTTCGGCTCCAGTTTTACGTCACACGGACGATGCGTGGACCTTCGCGGAACTTTTTATAGAAGATTAGATCGTTTCCTCATTTCAAATATACTTCGATTCATGAGAATGCTCAATTTTTTTTCCACTATGGGCCACATGAGAAATATTTCAAAATTAAGAGTACTCTCTCATCGTCTCTCAGAGAATATGCGCCGTCGATGCGCCACATGGCAGACGCTCGGTCAGTTTTTATTTTCAGTTTCTGTATCGAATCATTTTTCTTTATCACCAGTTGCTCGCAAAATGATTCACAAAAATCATAAAAACCTAAAGAGATCCTTTCATACAGTTATTGGAGTGTCAAAATCATTTTAAATTGCCTTTTCATAATGAATCCCACTATCCTTTTTAGTTCATCTTTGTGCACAAAACTGGCCCTAAAATACACACAAAAAAAATTCAACGTGACAGACGTGAGATTAAATGAGGTTGTGGCAGCAATAAACCGTACAACACAAAAATTGGGGAAAGTCTGAGTAGCACAACTAATCCAGAAACTTTCTCAATTTTTGTGGGACGTTACCTACAGTATCAACCATGAGTCCCTGTGAACAGTAAATGAGGCCAGTGCAGTGGGCGAGCGACTAACCGTGGCACACAAGCGCTGTAACAGTAAGCTTTTGAGCGTGCAGCTGTGCAGTGTGGGAGAGGACAGCGGTAAACTACCGCAGTGAAGCACCATGAACTCCTGTGATTGTGACTGAATGGCTCCTGAGGGGAGAGGAGGGGCTCTCACACACTTCCATCTGTTGGTTTCTTTCAGACTTCACTGCCCACAACTGACGCTAAATCCCAGGATGTGCCAGAGTACGGGATGCAGGGTAATCACGGAGACAATCTCCCAACGGCCAGTCTGACGACAGATGAAGCGATAAAGTGTTTACAGCTGCAAAACCCACAGATACGTCAATGGTTTTTCGCTGAAACTGGATTTTTGCACATCAATGGTGCACGCACTGAAATGTAATATATATACTAAAGCAGTTCAATAGCAATGCTTGACATGAAATGCATGAGACTTATGGACGAACTGGGTTACTAAACTGTTTGAACACGAGTTTTGTCATGACAGCAGCGGACCAGGTCTGGCATATGAAACACATCAGCATCAGTTTGTTCTTCTGGAAGCTGTGGCTGTCTCTCAGCACCGCACTCATGTGACAGACTGCGAAGAGGGTTAAACCTCCACACATGCGGGTCGCTCGGTCCAGCAGGCCGATCAATGTACACCGTCTAATTCAGAAAACTGTGCCAAAACCTGCTGAAGTGAACTAGCACACACTTAACACCTGCTTTCACTCAAAACATCCCATCCAGTGGAGTTCCCCTCCACTGGATCTCAAAACTCATTTGCACTTTCACATCTTCAAACTGTCTGGCACTTACTGATCTGGAGATTTCTAGAGCACAACAGCACAAACCTCAGGTCTGATCCTCACATGAAAGTTATTATATGACTTGGAATACGGTGCATGTGCCATTTGAAATGTTTAGTGTACAAAGAAAAAGTGCAGACAATTCACCGTTTTAACAGCACTACCGATACTTTTGCATAAAGGTGGCAACACTTTACAATAAAGTCACATGACTAACATTAATAAAGAGAAAGATGTTTCTTACCTGTAATTAATAGGTTATTACCCTAGTTCAGAACTATTAAAGGGCTGAATGATTATGATTTCACTTTCTTAACTTTAGTTAGTGCGTAGTGTTGCCGTTTGAGCAGAAACAACATCTGACAAGATCAATGCAAAGGGAGATACTTTCTTTTACACAAATCGCTTCAAGGACTACAACGAGCTTCTTCCTGGGTTGGTGACATCACAACCCCCAATTTTACAGGGACAAAAATGGCGTGTTTTTGTTCACAACTAAATAGAGTCGAATTTGACAAGCTCTACTAAATCATCTGGAGACACCAGAGACTAGTAGATCTTATTACAATAATATCAACAGACAAGTTGATTAAAAGCAATGCAGTTAACTAATGTTAATAATGGAAACCAAACTACCAGCTAAATGAACCAAAATATCAATATGACTTTTTGTGGATCCGAAGGCAATGAACATTTCCAAAAGGCATGGCTAGTCTTATCAGTCAGTGGTCGTTCTCTCCCAGATGTCCCGCACAAAAGTTACATTCAACCCCTCCAGCTGGCCGAACAGCAGGGCTCAGGGCCTCCACTCGGATTTTAAGAGCTTTATTCCCACCAAAAGCTCTACAGAACAGCACGTCTGGCACAGAGCAGGGATTCCCATCCGCACACACATTCCCTCTTTCTCCTGCTCCACCGCTGGGCTGACCTGATGCATTGAGTTCACTGTGAATTCGTTCCACCGTGCCTGCAGACACTCTATGGAGATTTCCCATGTGCTGTGAGCCAGGCCGTCTTTCTCCTGTCTTAAGAGTAATACAAAAATAAAAGAGCCACCCTAGATTGATGAAGGCAGGCCATAAAACACTCGCACAACCGCACCCACGTAACGCTGGTGATGTGGAAAGATGCCAAAAGGTCTCGCAGGTTGGAGCGCACTGAACGACGTAAAACAAGATCAAAGCGTTCAATTCGATAAGGAAGGAGGACACAAAAGCAGGCCGAGGAACTGTGCTTTAAACTGACGGATAAATATTGAGAGCGTGACGAGAACGAGACGAGAAGACTTTTACAATGACTAGAAAAATAGTCTGCAGGTGCATTTGAAATATTTGAACTAATCATCTTGTATTGAATGTCATTTCTGTTCTACTTGAGTAGGAATTATCATATGCAGTAAACGACAACAATACTCAAGCATTTTGCCACAAACTCAACTGTATGACTTCATGCGAGTCTCTTCAGATCTTACGGTACATGATTTATGAGCTCCTACAACTTTTGACCTCCTAAGGCCCCGATCAGACAGAACATGTTTTTTTTTTATAATTTTCTATGGCAGTGAGCGTTCTGCATGCCGTTTATGTTTTTTTGCAGGAGCGCCTGAAGTTGAAAAAATCAACTCTAAGTGGAAAAGCGCCTGATGTCATTCGCGTTTTGTTCCATTGGCCAATCGAATGAACGGAGAGACGGCTTTGCGTCATGCTGACGAATGTTTACAGTTATTTGGACGAGGCAAAGATAGAGCGTGTAACGTATTGCATTCTTTCAAAACGTGGGGTATTGAAATCACGCTCGAATGTGCGCTCGCGGTTTACTTTCGCTTTCGATGTCGTGCGTACTCTGAATTTGTCAGACGCTTAGGCTCTGTTGTGCAGTGAATCCTCCGCCATGGTCTCGTCAGTCATTCCTGCTGCACTATGTACGACTCTGCAGCTCGTGTTAGGTGAGCTGGATAGAATTGAAGCGACGTTTATCCAACTGAATTAAATGTTTTTTATATTTCGACAGTGGAGATGTAACGTGAATGTAGTGGTGGCATATTCTATCCAAATTTCACCCTCACTCTCGGTCTTGCTTTTCACCTCGTCACATTTTAATCTCACAAGATCTCATCACACCCCTCGAGCAAAATTACAGTTTTAACTCCGCTGACAGTGTCAGATGACAACAAAACTTGAACCGAATTGAGCAGAATAATGACGCTATTGTCTTTCGCTTCAAAACCGATGCATAGTTTGCAACTGAACCAACTCTGGCTCGAGCCGAATGACGACACTATTGTCAGAAATGAGCTTGTTTCATAACTGATGAATTCTACACAATTATCGAACGGAATCATTACTGAACTGAAGCTGTGGAATCTGAACTCGTCTCAAATCGCATCATTAGTTGTTACTTCATTACTGTGAAGCTGCTTTGAAATCATTTCTATTGTATAAAGTGCTCCCAAAATAAATATAAGGTGAATGAGTCTTTCACCTCAGAAATATTGCGAGACTGCCCCATGTTATTCTTCTCTGTTGCTGAAAAACTGATCAACACTTCTTTCACGTATCGATGACTGTGATGTTCTTGTTGTTGGGGTTTCTAAATCTATCTACCTAAAATTAATTGCAATGCGTTCAAAATTCTGCTGCTAGAATCCCGACAAGGACCAGGACAATTGAGCACATTTCTCCAGTTTTTGAGTCATTGCACTGGCTCCCGATCAGGTTTCGGATTGATTTTAAAAATCTCACGCGGACCTACAAGACCTTGCATGGTACGGCGCCAGATTTTAATGGTCTACACTGCAAGGTGTGATCTCCGTTCCTCCGATTCTGGTCTTTTAGTTGTTCCTCCTACTGATTGGTGGACTTTTTCTGCTTGTGTACCAAAACTTTGGAATTGATCCTTCACAAACCGTTTGATTGACAGGCGATCTGACCAATCAGAACCCCGAATCTGCCATTTTGTCCGTCAAAGCGGTCAGGGGAGTTAGTAGATTAACGTTGGTGAACTTGATGAATTGTGTGTCCTCACGTCTTTCCGCGCTCGAAACAACATTCCTTCTGATGTTCATTCATGTTTATTTGATGCTATAAATGAACTAGTATGAAGAGATGATCTGTTCACGACACTAGACGCTATTTATCGATTAAACTTCTTTAATAAAATTACGATATATTAAATATGAATACTGTTTCATATGTTGTCAATGTCCTCCGTGATGTATTTTTCACAGCGTGAGAACATGATGTGTGGCGTGAGAGCGCATCGCAACAGGGGCCGGTTTTTGCGAAGGGTCGATTCACACCAAGAACGATGAAGTTGTGTCACCTGCCGCTTTAAATACTCAAGCCAATTCTGATTGGCTGTCAATATTTTTAGCTGAAAAAAAAAAATTAAAAAAAATACTCCGAGAATGATTAATATCCGTTCTCGTTGTAATATGAACTCAGCTATTCTTGTACATTCAGAACTATTTTTCGAACAATATCTTTATACTTAATTACTGTCCTTAATGTAAAAGGCCTTCATACGGTTGTTCCAGTCCAATTTTGATGGCTTAAGGACACATTTTCGACATAAAATCACCCAGCAGTAATTGCAGGTGACGTGACTCGTGTCATTTTGATTACTAACTTGTGAGAAATGAAGCTTTATATATACACATTTATTATAATACTTACTGTAATAATAATAATATCATTATTATATGTATTACTTAAAACAACTTTGCATAAAAACAACAACAATAGTAATGAGAAGGGGCTGAAAAACATTGTTCTCTATACGTTACTTTAACAAATTGACGCATAAATATAGTCGCAATAATATTAATGAGATACAAAATCGTTTTTAGTGTTTTGTAAGTATTTCTACTTTCTACTTTAAGACTATATCCCTTCCTATTGATGATAACTCATTGTTATTTGTGCCCTAATTGTTTTTGTTTTGTAGCTTAATCGCTCAGCTCACGTTACACGTATGTTGCGTGAGAGTTCCGCACGTGAAAGCCTAAAACTGATATTAATTGACGGATTAAGCGGGATCTATGGGTAAAAACATCCGTCTCGCACCTGTCCTCCGAGTCCATGCGGCTGAGCGGCTCTCCGTCCGACGACGAGCTCATCATCTCCAGACTCGCGCGCCGCTTCATTCCGCCGCTGCCGTTTTTTCTCCGCCGGTGAGGACGCGTTTTCCTCCTCCCTTTGTTCTCTCTTCATCCCCTCCGCCGTCCCGTCCGAGCTCTTCTGCTGCTCTTTCTCCGGCTCCGCTTCCGTCTCGCCATCCTCGCCGTCTGCCCGCGTGGTTTCCTCCGGGCTTTGTTCAGTAGACTCGTGTCCGTTGAGCTTCTCGTCCGTCTCCGCTCCGTCCATCTTAACGGCCGGTTCCGGATCGGCGGCGCGCAGGCCCGACTCGCTCCCGTCGCCGTTTTGCTCGCTCGGGTTCGGCGACTCTTGCTCGGAACCGTCAGAAGTCGTCGAAGCCATCGAGTTCCGCTCGTGTGCGCGCGGTCTGGCCGGGTTTAAACGACTGGAAACGGTTGAAACGCGGAGAGTTTCGGCGAACGGACGGATCGTGGAACTGCTGGAGGCTGATCGGGCACGCGCGGGGAGGAGCGAGTGTGACGTCAGAGCTTATTATGAATGCCTCCACGTGCTCGCAACCCTAAATATACAAAATAAAGGTGAAAAGTTTTAATTACAGAACATTAAAAATAAATCAATAAATAAAAATGGCTGATTGTGATGTTGCTCATTTTCATTCAGAATTTCAAACTCATTCAATAACGCTATATTTTTTTTATATGTAGTTTCTTTTGAAAATGTGGGTACAATAATACGCATTGCAATCAAATTAGTCAAGATTTATTGACTTATAGTCGAGATATTAATATAAAAAAAATATATTTTCCCTCAGTACGTTCGCAGTTTTACGTTCACATGTATTCACGACATTCACAGAGCTCCAGATTCACAACTGGAGGCTTGTTTACCACACACAAAAAAATGGAAAATGTAAGTCAGATGAACCTTTAAAACGTGCTTTCCGGGAAAACACCACTAGATGGCGTCAGTTTCCGATTTACAGGATTTTACACACGGGAATTCAGATCCTCAGTTGTACGCGCGAAAGCAAATCACATGTGTTGCTTGTGATTTCGAGCATGTTTAGGCCAAAAATGAATATTTTTACATTATTATTACTGCACATTTATGAAACACTCTCATTAGAAAGCATTCATTATAATTCACACCATGACCAGCAGATGGCGCCGTCAGTTATACTCTGTTGCAGTACAGCCTCAAACCACCAGATGGTGCCAAAACCACTTAATTAATTTGGTGGTCAATTAAAGGGATGGTTCACCCCAAAATGAAAAATATCATTATTTACGGACCCTCATATAATTCCAAACCGGTATGAATTTCTTTCTTCTGCTGAACATAACAGATGATTATTTTAAAGAATGTTAGCTGATGAACCCCATTGACTTCCATAGTATTTTTTCCATCTTTAAATAAAAAGACCAAGACTCCAACACCGTCTCGAAAAAAAGGTCCCTGAAATATACATCTATAAAATGTACATTTATTATAGATATCTTAAGTCTATATACACCAAACGTACATCATAAATGTATGTATTTTTGAATCAAATTGCATATATATAGTAAAGTATTTAATAATACACTCATGAGGTGCGAGAGGAAAAAAGGAACCGAAAGCTCTTCGCATATATAAGAACATCAACATTTATTTCACATGATATAAAACAGATGAAATATGAACATTTGCATATTGACTCTACATAACCTCTTCGGCGTCTCTGCTCTGCACATTGTATGGTGTACAGTATATACATCATGAACTTTACAGTTTGTACATCAAAGTGAATCACCAAACCCTGCTTATTGCTTTTTTTCAACTGTTTTTAAAACGGTCACTTCTCATGTGCTATTCTCCTGGGAGCGCAAACTAAAGCAAAACTCTGTAATACTCTTCTTAAAACTGTAATACTCTGTACTCTTCTCTCTATTTAAATATATCTCAGCCATAGAAAAATAAAACGTAAGCTGGAACATTCATGAGTGTGTCGGGAAACAGTGTGGTGGCTATTGCGAACTATCCAACATACAGATCATTTACAAATCCCGTCGATCGGCAGCAGTACGGTGGCACCTTTATTGAGAGTTTATAGTTGTACGTCGTTTATTTATACACAAATCATCTGATATCAAAAAAGAAACGATGGGTGTCGTACAGTGCAAAAGATATGAGTACTAAAATCGCGTCGAGAACACTAGGTAAAACCGGGAGCGATCGATTAAAATCCATATAAAAACAAGCAAACGATGAACGCGAACCTCGGCAGCTTGAAGAAAGTGGGTGTTTGTGGGCTCTACTTCCTGTTCATATCGCGTCTGGGTGCTGTAATGTACATCAGCGGCGGTTTAATAGCACCTCAGACGTCACACTCTGGGATCTACAGATGCATCAGAAAAAACAAAAGATAGGGAATATAAATAATCATCACTATAAATGAATCATTTGTCCTTGGGTTGAACTAAGGCCTGGACGTCGCTGTGTTCGTGACGGTCGGCTGATGCAGGAGTGGGGGCGGTACTTCCTGTCTGTCTGAGGATGATGTTTGGCTGGCGGTGGGACGTCCCCTCACATGCTGCGGTTCACTGATGACGGTGGAGGGGCTGCTGGAGACACAGAATCACACTTTACACACTTGCAAAAACATACTGTATATCATGGTCAATTATCAATATCAATTAAGAACTCACACTATATAATTCGTTTTACTAAATCGTTCACACTATATAATTCGTTTTACTAAATCGTTCACACTATATAATTCGTTTTACTAAATCGTTCACACTATATAATTCATTTACTAAATCGTTCACACTATATAATTCGTTTACTAAATCGTTCACGCTATATAATTCATTTTACTAAATCGTTCACACTATATACTAAATCGTTCACACTATATAATTCGTTTACTAAATCGTTCACACTATATACTAAATCGTTCACACTATATAATTCATTTACTAAATCGTTCACACTATATACTAAATCGTTCACACTATATAATTCGTTTACTAAATCGTTCACACTATATACTAAATCGTTCACACTATATAATTCATTTACTAAATCGTTCACACTATATACTAAATCGTTCACACTATATACTAAATCGTTCACACTATATAATTCGTTTACTAAATCGTTCACACTATATACTAAATCGTTCACACTATATAATTCGTTTACTAAATCGTTCACACTATATACTAAATCGTTCACACTATATAATTCATTTACTAAATCGTTCACACTATATACTAAATCGTTCACACTATATAATTCATTTACTAAATCGTTCACACTATATACTAAATCGTTCACACTATATAATTCGTTTACTAAATCGTTCACACTATATAATTCGTTTTACTAAATCGTTCACACTATATACTAAATCGTTCACGCTATATAATTCATTTACTAAATCGTTCACACTATATACTAAATCGTTCACACTATATAATTCGTTTACTAAATCGTTCACACTATATAATTCGTTTTACTAAATCGTTCACGCTATATAATTCATTTACTAAATCGTTCACACTATATACTAAATCGTTCACACTATATAATTCGTTTTACAAAATCGTTCACACTATATAATTCGTTTTACTAAATCGTTCACACTATATAATTCATTTACTAAATCGTTCACGCTATATAATTCATTTTACTAAATCGTTCACACTATATACTAAATCGTTCACGCTATATAATTCATTTACTAAATCGTTCACACTATATACTAAATCGTTCACACTATATAATTAATTTACTAAATCGTTCACACTATATACTAAATCGTTCACACTATATAATTAATTTACTAAATCGTTCACACTATATACTAAATCGTTCACGCTATATAAATTAATTTACTAAATCGTTCACACTATATACTAAATCGTTCACACTATATAATTCATTTACTAAATCGTTCACACTATATACTAAATCGTTCACACTATATAATTCATTTACTAAATCGTTCACACTATATACTAAATCGTTCACACTATATAATTCGTTTACTAAATCGTTCACACTATATACTAAATCGTTCACACTATATAATTAATTTACTAAATCGTTCACACTATATACTAAATCGTTCACACTATATAATTAATTTACTAAATCGTTCACACTATATACTAAATCGTTCACGCTATATAATTCATTTACTAAATCGTTCACACTATATACTAAATCGTTCACACTATATAATTCCTTTACTAAATCGTTCACACTATATACTAAATCGTTCACACTATATAATTCGTTTACTAAATCGTTCACACTATATACTAAATCGTTCACACTATATAATTCGTTTACTAAATCGTTCACACTATATACTAAATCGTTCACACTATATAATTCGTTTACTAAATCGTTCACACTATATACTAAATCGTTCACACACTATATAATTCATTTACTAAATCGTTCACACTATATACTAAATCGTTCACACTATATAATTCATTTACTAAATCGTTCACACTATATACTAAATCGTTCACACTATATAATTCATTTACTAAATCGTTCACACTATATACTAAATCGTTCACACTATATAATTCATTTACTAAATCGTTCACACTATATACTAAATCGTTCACACTATATAATTCGTTTACTAAATCGTTCACACTATATAATTCGTTTTACTAAATCGTTCACACTATATACTAAATCGTTCACGCTATATAATTCATTTACTAAATCGTTCACACTATATACTAAATCGTTCACACTATATAATTCGTTTACTAAATCGTTCACACTATATACTAAATCGTTCACACTATATAATTCGTTTACTAAATCGTTCACACTATTACTAAATCGTTCACACTATATACTAAATCGTTCACTATATAATTCATTTACTAAATCGTTCACACTATATACTAAATCGTTCACACTATATAATTCGTTTACTAAATCGTTCACACTATATAATTCGTTTTACTAAATCGTTCACACTATATACTAAATCGTTCACGCTATATAATTCATTTACTAAATCGTTCACACTATATACTAAATCGTTCACACTATATAATTCGTTTACTAAATCGTTCACACTATATAATTCGTTTTACTAAATCGTTCACGCTATATAATTCATTTACTAAATCGTTCACACTATATACTAAATCGTTCACACTATATAATTCGTTTTACAAAATCGTTCACACTATATAATTCGTTTTACTAAATCGTTCACACTATATAATTCATTTACTAAATCGTTCACGCTATATAATTCATTTTACTAAATCGTTCACACTATATACTAAATCGTTCACGCTATATAATTCGTTTACTAAATCGTTCACACTATATACTAAATCGTTCACACTATATAATTAATTTACTAAATCGTTCACACTATATACTAAATCGTTCACACTATATAATTAATTTACTAAATCGTTCACACTATATACTAAATCGTTCACGCTATATAATTAATTTACTAAATCGTTCACACTATATACTAAATCGTTCACACTATATAATTCCTTTACTAAATCGTTCACACTATATACTAAATCGTTCACACTATATAATTCGTTTACTAAATCGTTCACACTATATACTAAATCGTTCACACTATATAATTCGTTTACTAAATCGTTCACACTATATACTAAATCGTTCACACTATATAATTCGTTTACTAAATCGTTCACACTATATACTAAATCGTTCACACTATATAATTCATTTACTAAATCGTTCACACTATATACTAAATCGTTCACACTATATAATTCATTTACTAAATCGTTCACACTATATACTAAATCGTTCACACTATATAATTCATTTACTAAATCGTTCACACTATATACTAAATCGTTCACACTATATAATTCATTTACTAAATCGTTCACACTATATACTAAATCGTTCACACTATATAATTCGTTTACTAAATCGTTCACACTATATAATTCGTTTTACTAAATCGTTCACACTATATACTAAATCGTTCACGCTATATAATTCATTTACTAAATCGTTCACACTATATACTAAATCGTTCACACTATATAATTCGTTTACTAAATCGTTCACACTATATAATTCGTTTTACTAAATCGTTCACGCTATATAATTCATTTACTAAATCGTTCACACTATATACTAAATCGTTCACACTATATAATTCGTTTTACAAAATCGTTCACACTATATAATTCGTTTTACTAAATCGTTCACACTATATAATTCGTTTTACTAAATCGTTCACGCTATATAATTCATTTTACTAAATCGTTCACACTATATAATTCGTTTTACTAAATCGTTCACACTATATAATTCGTTTTACTAAATCGTTCACGCTATATAATTCGTTTTACTAAATCGTTCACACTATATAATTCGTTTTACAAAATCGTTCACACTATATACTAAATCGTTCACGCTATATAATTCATTTACTAAATCGTTCACACTATATACTAAATCGTTCACACTATATAATTCGTTTTACAAAATCGTTCACACTATATAATTCGTTTTACTAAATCGTTCACACTATATAATTCGTTTTACTAAATCGTTCACACTATATAATTCGTTTTACTAAATCGTTCACGCTATATAATTCATTTTACTAAATCGTTCATACTATATAATTCGTTTTACTAAATCGTTCACACTATATAATTCATTTTACTAAATCGTTCACACTATATAATTCGTTTTACTAAATCGTTCACACTATATACTAAATCGTTCACGCTATATAATTCATTTACTAAATCGTTCACACTATATACTAAATCGTTCACGCTATATAATTCGTTTTACTAAATCGTTCACACTATATAATTCGTTTTACAAAATCGTTCACACTATATACTAAATCGTTCACGCTATATAATTCATTTACTAAATCGTTCACACTATATACTAAATCGTTCACGCTATATAATTCATTTACTAAATCGTTCACACTATATACTAAATCGTTCACGCTATATAATTCATTTACTAAATCGTTCACACTATATACTAAATCGTTCACACTATATAATTCGTTTTACTAAATCGTTCACACTATATAATTCGTTTTACTAAATCGTTCACGCTATATAATTCATTTTACTAAATCGTTCACACTATATAATTCGTTTTACTAAATCGTTCACACTATATAATTCGTTTTACTAAATCGTTCACGCTATATAATTCGTTTTACTAAATCGTTCACACTATATAATTCGTTTTACAAAATCGTTCACACTATATACTAAATCGTTCACGCTATATAATTCATTTACTAAATCGTTCACACTATATACTAAATCGTTCACACTATATAATTCGTTTTACAAAATCGTTCCCACTATATAATTCGTTTTACTAAATCGTTCACACTATATAATTCGTTATACTAAATCGTTCACACTATATAATTCGTTTTACTAAATCGTTCACGCTATATAATTCATTTTACTAAATCGTTCATACTATATAATTCGTTTTACTAAATCGTTCACACTATATAATTCATTTTACTAAATCGTTCACACTATATAATTCGTTTTACTAAATCGTTCACGCTATATAATTCATTTTACTAAATCGTTCATACTATATAATTCGTTTTACTAAATCGTTCACGCTATATAATTCATTTTACTAAATCGTTCATACTATATAATTCGTTTTACTAAATCGTTCACGCTATATAATTTGTTTTACTAAATCGTTCACACTATATAATTCGTTTTACTAAATCGTTCACACTATATACTAAATCGTTCACACTATATAATTCGTTTTACTAAATCGTTCACACTATATAATTCGTTTTACTAAATCGTTCACACTATATAATTCGTTTTACTAAATCGTTCACACTATATAATTCGCTTTACTAAATCGTTCACACTATATAATTCGTTTTACTAAATCGTTCACGCTATATAATTCATTTTACTAAATCGTTCATACTATATAATTCGTTTTACTAAATCATTCACACTATATAATTCGTTTTACTAAATCGTTCACACTATATAATTCATTTTACTAAATCGTTCATACTATATAATTCGTTTTACTAAATCGTTCACACTATATACTAAATCGTTCACGCTATATAATTCGTTTTACTAAATCGTTCATACTATATAATTCGTTTTACTAAATCGTTCACACTATATACTAAATCGTTCACGCTATATAATTCGTTTTACTAAATCGTTCACACTATATAATTCGTTTTACTAAATCGTTCACACTATATACTAAATCGTTCACACTATATAATTCGTTTTACTAAATCGTTCACACTATATAATTCGTTTTACTAAATCGTTCACACTATATAATTATATATATTTTTTATATATATATATATATATGTGCAGCGCCGTCTGAATGACTGTTTTTAATTGCACTGTTAATTAGTGAAGCTTTATGCTCACTCAGACTCATTGAAGCTAATGAACTCTAGTTGGAGGGCTAATTACTGCTTCATTTGAGAGGATCCTTAATTTTCCTCGGAGAACAGACAGATTATTACACACACACACACACACACTGTATTTATGATGCAGTGACACCATGCGCATTGAGCCAAAGCCCTCAGAAAACATTTCCTGTAAGCTGGTATGAAACGCTCTCACTGATTTTATGAGCAATATCATAAAGACACTCTGCTGGAGTCATTACAAACTGAGCACAAGACCGTTCATAAGGCAGACGCGAGTGTCCGCTCTGATCGTCTGTAGTGGGTGAGTCAGACTGCTGTTGTGTGTGTGTGTCTCTTACTCGTCCATCTCTCCTCTCACACACACATGAAGTGAGATCCGTCCGTCAGCTGTGGGGGGGAGGGTGGAGGCGGGGGAGAGGAGGAGGAGCTTGGAGATTGGGGCGGAGTCGACAGACTGTTCACTGCAAAACCCACAGCGCATGCAAACAGACAGACAGACAGACAGACAGACGGTTAATCACACACTGACACATTCTAGCAGCACAAAATGAACACCTAAATGAACCCGTTCAGAACCGGTTCTTTTAAGTGGATCAAAAATTTATACTGGTCATGCGGAGTATTTTTTGATTCACTAAAATCAAGTTGACTAAAATAATTAACAGTATTAATTAATAGTGTTCGGTGCAAAGAGATTTATTTAAAACATAATATTTAAATTAATATATGATTCACTAAAACAAAATGAAGTGAAAACACAACAGGTTTAGAGGTAGAAGTAGTGCGGAGACTTTCAGATGCACAAAGGAA
>CM074287.1:21153745-21176245 GCA_037194245.1 Opsariichthys bidens
ATAATGACTTACTTCACTTTTATGCAGGTTGGACAGCGGGTTTGCACCAGGAAAACCTACAAATGAAGAAGGCGGTCAAATGTTTATGAACTGAAGCTGTTTCTGGTATAATAAATAGTGTTGCTATAAATAAATGAAACTATTAAAATTTTTTGAAATAAATCTGAAACAAAATAATACATAAATATTAGAGGAAAAACATTTCAGATTAGCCTTGAATTACAAATGCAGACTTAAAAACTAATACGCGATATAAAATGAGTTCAAGTAGTCTCAAATAAATGTCAGGTCATACTATACTAATTGTATTAAAAATTGAGGAGAAAAAAAAAGTACTAAATTTACTAATACTAAAATGTAAAACAAATTAAAGCTTAATACAAATATGAAATGGGTTTTTTTTTTTTTGGCAAAACATTTAAAAATAAAATGAAAATTTTGAATGAGCTTTCATTCATATAATTAATACTAAAATAATACCAATAATAACTGTTAGATTTCCTGTTATTATTAGCAATTATGGCAATGTAAAAATGATTAAATAAATATATAAATATATAAAATTTATTTATAAAAAAATATGCACAAAAAATTATACTTATTATAAAATAAATCTTAAAAAATACATGACATTTTAAAATCAGACAATTTAAAGTATAAATCTAAATTTAGAATTATAAAATGGTAATAAATGGTCTAATTTTTGTGTTGAGGCCAAAGCAAACATTGGCAGAGCACAGAAATCTGAACAACAGGCTTGACCGAGAAATCGTTACTGTGTGTGTGTGTGTGTGTGTGTGTGTGTGTGTGTGTGCGCATTTTTGTGACATATCAGGACACAAATGTGTATAATGACATGGGTATGACACTGGTATTACAATTTCATATGTCCCCACTTTTCAAACAGCTTTAAAAACACACTAAACAAGGTTTAATTAAAAATGTAAAAGTGCAGAATGTTTTCAGTGAGGGTTAAGTTTAGGGGTGGGGGGCAGAATGTCCAGTTTGTACAGTATAAAAACCATTACGCCTATGGAATGTCCTCACTTTGATAGCAAAACGAACGTGTGTGTGTGTGTGTGTGTGTGTGAGAGAGAGAGAGTGTGGTCATGTTTTTCTATCCCGGTGGGGACTTAAACCTGAATGCACACAGACTCGTGTCAAAACAAGCTTTTAAATCATACAGAATGAGTTTTGATGAAAATGTAAAAATGCAGAACATTTTCTGTGAGGGTTAAGTTTAGGAGTAAGGGTGGGGTAGGGAGACAGAATGTACAGTTAGTACAGTATAAAAACCATTACACCTATGGAGAGTACCCACAAGAATAATACACCTGACTGTGTGTGTGTGTGTGTGTGTGTGTGTGTGTGTGTGTGTGTGTGTATTCCCTACGTTATGGGGACCAAAATGTCCCCACAGGTATAGTAACACTAGTACATTTTTGATCTTGTGGGGACATTTTTTTGGTCCCCATGAGGAAACAAGCTTATAAATCATACAGAATTATCTTTTTTGAAAATCTAAAATAGCAGAACATTTTCTGTGATGGGTTGGTTTAGTGTAGGGGGACAGAATATACGGTTTGTACAGTATAAAAACCATCACGCCTATGGAATGTCCCCATAAAACATGAAAACACAACGTGTGTGTGTGTGTTGCATGCTCTCTCACTGGGTTCTGCGTTTCTCTTGGGCTTGTTCTTGCTCAGAGCCTCCATCACATCCTGAATTCTCCACAACTCCTTCTGTATCTGAACATGTTTTTGGCTGGGCGGCTCCGTCTGGACACAGACAAACTCTTTATGAGCATCTCGACTCAATGCAAAGGAACCATCTTGGAACGAGTGAATATATGCACGTGTTATTTTTAGTAGGCGGCATATAGTATGCTAGTACTCTATCCCAAACGTGTCACCTGCGGACTCCCGAGGGCCTCGAGCTGCTCCAGCAGGTTCGTTTTAGCCAGTGTAACGTCTGCCTCCAGTCGATCATACTCTCTCCAGCTCCGCTCCAGTTCCTGTGAGCAGCACAGCATGATGGGTGAGTGATTGAGAGAGTGTAGCATTACATTAATCAAAGCGAACGGAGCGCGAGACGTACAGAATTGACACGCGACAGCTCTCTGCAGGTGCTGAGCAGGCCGCTCTGGAGAACGTCTCTCTGCTGGATGACGCTCTGGACCGCCGCTGGATTTTCAGAGTTCATCTCGATCTCCTGACTGGCTGACAGTAGCGCCGTCTCCAGCGTGTGCTGCAACCACACGCATGCAGGAATAAGACTATTATAAGACTGCTTTATGTCGAGAAAGGAGACGTTCGGTACCTTTTCTCTGTGGAGTTGCTGCAGTTTTTCTTCTTGAGTTCTCACAACTTTATCCTGCTCACAAAGTCGACTTAACTTCGCCTGCAACGGTAAAGCCAAGGGCAAATCTATTCAAGTGGGTTATTTTTCAGCAAATGCACATAAATGTGAATGAAATAAAATAATGTAGTCAAATAAAAAAAATAAAAAAATAATGCAGTCAAATAAAAAATTTAAATAAAAAAATGCAGTCAAATATAAAATGAAATAAAATAACGCAGTCAAAAAAAGGAAAAAAAATAATGCAGTCAAATAAAAAATTAAAATAAAAAATGCAGTCAAATAAAAAAATAAAATAAAATAATGCAGTCAAATAAAAAATGAAAAAAAAAATAATGCAGTCAAATAAAAAATTAAAATAAAAAATGCAGTCAAATAAAAAAATGAAATAAAATAATGCAGTCAAATAAAAAATGAAATAAAATAATGCAGTCAAATAAAAAATGAAATAAAATAATGCAGTCAAATAAAAAATGAAATAATGCAGTCAAAAAAAATAATGCAGTCAAATAAAATATTAAATAAAAAATGCAGTCAAATAAAAAATGAAATAAAATAATGCAGTCAAAAAAAGGAAAAAAAATAATGCAGTCAAATAAAAATTAAAATAAAAAATGCAGTCAAATAAAAAATGAAATAAAATAATGCAGTCAAAAAAGGAAAAAAATAATGCAGTCAAATAAAAATTAAAATAAAAAATGCAGTCAAATAAAAAAATGAAATAATTTAATGCAGTCAAATAAAAAATAAACAAATAAAAAAAATATTGCAGTCTCAAATAAATGTGAGGTCATAAAAACAGCATGTATAATAATGATATCATATAATAATATATGATATAATATCATATATCAATAATATGATAATATAATATCAAATCAAACCCAATACTCAAATAAAATAAAATCAAATAAAAACAAAAAGAAAACAAAACAGTCTCAAATAAATGCAATATCATAAAAATGGCAAGTATGATAATTATACAAAAATTTAGAAAAAATAAAATAAAATAATTATTCTTAGTATACTCAGACTTCAGTAAAAGTTGTATGATTCCATATTAAGTTCAGTTCTAATAGGTCTCATCTCTATTCATGGCTTCAAAAGTCGCTAATATAGCTTTCTTTTCTTCTTAAATCAATTCACTTTTGATAATTGATACGTAAGTTTCATTCCTAGTCCTTCATAAAGTGTATAAAACACAATAAAACATGTGTTTTGTGTACTACATATTTATAAATGTGTAACAGAAGCACAAACGTAAATAATAATTGTCGACGTATTCATACAATCATAAAAAAAAAATCAGTGTACAGTAATAAGGCATTCTAACAATATACTTACATCAATGTCCAGCTCCTCCGGTTTGTATAAGTAGGTGTTTTCTCTGTACTCTTCAGGACTCATCTGCTGAAATGAGAGGAAATGATGTAAGAAATGACATGCATTATTCAATATCTCCTAGAAAGTGTTATACAGCGCCCCAGACTCGCGCATGAAGCAATGGAGAAAGCTGATTTACAACTGTGTTTAACAATATACTGTCAAAAAATATAACTACATAATAAAAAAAGAGCTTTTTTTGCCAATTCAGTAAATCCTGTAACAATTGCAGCCAGTAAAATATGAACATGTGCAGTCGGTTTCACAAAAGGGATCTTTAAATACAGCGACACTGTATACAAAAGCACTGGGACAACCAAACAATCCACATTAAACATGCAAACTCCATCCAAACAGTTCGGAGGAAGCAAATGGGAAAGTTTGATGGAACTTTTATATCTTTTACAAACACAGATGTATCCACACCGCAAAAAAAAAAAGCATTTGCTTCCTCAGTATTTTTTGTCTTGTTTTCCAGTACAAATATCTAAACATACTTAAATCAAATTGACCGTTCGCAAAGACACGCCTCCTTTAGTTACTGTTGCTATGTCCACACATCATGTTCTCACGCTGTGAAACGGTTTCATATTTAAAATATTTTAAAGAAGTTTAAACAATAAATAGCGTCTAGTGTCGTGACAGATCGCTGTAGCTCTTCACTCTAGTTCATTTAAAGCATCAAATAAACATGAATGAACATCAGAAGGAACGCTGTTTCAAGCGTGGAAAGACGTGAGGACACACAATTTTCACACAAACTCACCAACGTTAATCTACTAACTCCCCTGACCGCTTTGTCGGACAAAATGGTGGATTCAGGATTATGATTGGTCAGATCGCCTGTCAATCAAACTGTCAAACAGCGGAGGGTCAATTGAGAAGCAAAATTACAAGTCTGTAAGTTTTGTTTTCTGAAAAAAACGATCAAAATGAATTGGATTTAAGCTTTAAAGTCTTTCACAAAAATATTTTTTCTTACCGTAAAGGCAGATACTCTTTCTTCTTAAACTCACTTCAAACAAGACGTAATATCTTATGTGATTGCTTCACACATTTAACAATGTTTGTACTAGAAAACAAGACAAAAATACTAAGCAAGAAATATTTTTTTTGCATACTCTCATTCACACTTGTCTGCAGCCGGATGAGTTTACGCAGATATGAATCATCTCATCACGGAAATAACGTCGTTTCAACACCATCTGGTGTGCTAAAATCTGAAAGAATCACAAAACTGTTAAGAGCGCTCTCGTCGTACACGTCCACAGCATCTGCTACGGGACACGGGGACATACACTCACACACAAACAAAAGAGTTCAGCCGCCAATTTAAAAGAAAACTCGCAAGGAGCACGGCAAGAGGCGTGTTCTCGGTTAAATATAAATGGATCGTGTGTTTGGAGGCCGATGGAGGTTTCAGGAGGTCTGCCGCAGTCGCTGTTCCCTACAGGCCGCAGCTCTCGCGGTAATTACCGTCCCCCTCTGTCGGGTCTGTCAGCGCTTCAGTTAGTGTGACTAATGAAAACGGGAAAAAGCTGAGACTAAATCCGAAAGCCCGCACACGTTCGACTACAGGCCAGCAGGGACACGGGAACCGAGAGAGAGGAACTCCTGACACCTCCGCTGAGTGAAGACGCAGGGGAATCTCCGCTGGAGCCTCCGGACACTCCGACTCGGAGCGGGATTTCTGAGATTTCACACCTCGGTGAGAGGAAGCTGCTGTCGGACATTTGAAGAACCAAGAAAAATCTGAACACAAAGGGATAGTTCACCCAAAACGAGAAATCTTGAATTCATCGGAAGAAAGAAAGTCATCAGATGAGAACTTTTCATTTTGGGGTGAACTATCCCTTTATATCGACTTACAAAGACAAAATGAGACTCAGCCAAAATTAACATCCAGCATAATAACTTCATAAGGAACTCCAACCAATACATGTCAAACACTCAGCTATTTATCTTTCGCAAATTGTATGTCCTCTAATCAGTTTTACTTATTGATTTGGTGACATTTGTGGGTGTAGCTCACATTAAGCTAATAAAATAAAGAAGTATATCCCAAATATTTTTATTTTTGTGCAAAATCTCACTTTATTTTACAGTACGTGCACTTACAGTGTACTCTTCTAAGAAAGCACTGGGTAATATAAGGTAACTTAACATGGGTTAAGGTTAGGTGTAGGTTCAGGATTAGTATCTAGTTATTACCCAGTTATTGCAAATTACTTTAATAAGCGCATGGTGTGTACATGGGGAACAGGACTGTAAAATAAAGCGCTTGAGTCTGAGATCTCATAAAATATTATCTCATAAAAACGTATATAATGCTACGAGTGAAACTATAAAAAAATAAGTTTAAGGACAAAATATATATATTTTAATAAAACTTTTGCAAAATATATTTACAGCCAGTAAAGTCTTAATTCACACTTTAATCGTCAAGCAATTTCAACTTGCACTGCCATTAATTAAAAAGCAATTTGCTAATGATTTACTTTATGCCGTTTTTACTTGCGACTTGAGGCCTGTTCACGCCAAGAACGATAATGTGTTCTGTCGCTTTAAACGCTTTCTTCTTCTTTTTTATGGTTCATCATTTCAAAAAAAAGTTCATTATCTTTAAAGCTATAATGTGTGGACTTCCCTATTCTCACAGAACTAGAATGATAAAATGTTACAGTTATCATCCGTGACGCGAACGGCCCTTTAACCTTCTTGTTTCCGTGACATTATCTGCGCAATACTTCTCCTTTGGAGGTCAAAATGGTACGTGACGCCCTGATACGAGGGCATTTGGAGTACAAACACAAAAAAAGGCTTTGTAAACCACACTAGTCTCCACACACTCGAGATTGCGCTGACACATGAAAGCCGGCGTGATGGATGAAGCCATTGCTAATGAACACGACATTAGCACGAGCAGCCGCTCAGGTAGCTGTGAATCGCACGGCTATGCGGTGTACGAAACGCTCAAGCCATGCCAATACCAGTTTGACTTTCAACAAGAAAACAACAACAACAACGAAAACCAATGGGATGTGCTGGAACGAAACCGACACAGGATGGGGCAGTGAGGGGGTGGAGCTTCAACAAAGAGGCGGGGCCCATGACACGAAAGGGGAGGAGCATAACCATGTGTTCCAAGACCTTACTTGCTGGTACAGTTGCGGCCTTGGCGCCGAGTTCTCAATCATAGTGTGAATCATGAAGATTATTGGCTCATTCTCCTTCATCTAGTACGTGAGGAGGAGGAGGAGGAGTAACAGCCGTTATCAAAGCACTGCAAGACACACGCTGTGTGTTTTAACAGCTTCTGACCCTGACAAATATCACAGGTCTGCTTTACTCATGCTTTTTTCCCTTGTTCACGGTTCCAGAATAACAACTGTGTGCACTTCAGTAATGCAATACAACGTTAAAAGACAATGAATGGTTTTGTCAAAGACAGAGAAGAACTCTTGTTGGATAATGTTGACCTTTCCAAAAACATAAATCACTGAAGACAAAAGCAGAATCCTTCCTCAGCTTAAAATATCAAAATGTCCACCAAGATGGTGTTCACTCAATATACATAAAATATTGCTGTAGTCACATCTATACATGAGAATAACTTCTCAGACCTCAATATCAATATATATTTATATATACATTTTTAGGGGTGTGACGAGACAGCTCACAAGACGAGACTTGACATGAGATTGAGTTCACGAGAACGAGATTTTTGAAATACATGACTAGAAAATTATTCTGCATTCAAAGTGCAAACAGAGTCCAATTTTTCTTCAAGCATGACAGGGAGCTAAATGATGGTTACAACTACACAACCCAACCTAAGATAGCTTTAATACTGGGTGATATCAGGGAGGCACTTTCGAAATGTGGGGTATTGAACTCGCATTTAAATGCACGCTCGCGTTTTACTTTCGATTTCGTGATTGCGCATACTCCGTGAATAGGAAGTGGCGATGCTGAGTGCGCATTGTACAAGATATGACATTTATCTGATGCCTTTAAGCTCTGTTGTGCAACGAATCCTCCGCCATGGTCTCGTCAGTCATCTCGTGATAAGTGATTCCAGCTGGACTACGTACGACTCTGCAGCTCGTGTTGATGAGCTGGATGGCACTGAAGTGACCATTATCCAACTGAACTAAACGGTTTTTATTTCTATGAAAAGCAAAACGACAGTGGAGTAATGTAAACATAGAATACCGCAAGACTTTTAGCTTTTCACCTTAATGAGAAATCTCGTCACTTTTTAATCTCGCAAGATCTTGTGGCACGAGATCTCGTCACACCCCTAATATATATATATATGTATGCTGTGTAGTATTAGTAGCATTCGTATAAAATACTGTAGTGTTGTTATCTGAAAATACATAATAAAAGCAGATTTATTAACTACACATTCATAATGCTCTATGGTATGCTGTAGTTCATCCCCAAGTCTCAAGACATGCTTATGCCTGTAAAGAAAAGAATATTAAATGCATTTCCTGAACCAAGGGCTTTAAAAAAAGAAAGGTTACTGCTGTGATCTATTTGTTATATGAACAATACAATACATCCATTGAGAATGGACAAGCTAAACCATATAAATGAACCATGTTTTGTTTTTAAACTATTATGAAAAAGAATTAAATGACTCCGCGGTGAAGTGCTATTTTAAGGGACACCATCTGCATTCAAAAGACGCAGAACTTCTACAGAACAAAGAACTGTAGCAGATGCACTGAGCCCCGACTGTAACTGAGAGCCAGAGAACAGAGAGAATGCTTGGGTTTGATCTGTGCTGTAATAAAAGTACAGTAGCCAAAGAAATAAGACAACGAGTGAGAGAAACAGGAAGTGAGAAACAGGAAAGGCCCTCACCTGGCTGTCCAAGTACATGAGATTCCTCTGTAGGTGATGGGAAAGGATTTCACTCTAGAGACGGCAACAGAAAGAAGATGAGAGGAGAGCAGTGAGAAAACGAGAAACTTCGGGCTTCAGAGCAGGGGAAGTGCAACAGAGACTGCGCAAAAGAAATCAAAACTCAAGAAGCCATTCACTGCTGGCAAATTCAACAACTGCGAGCTCCACTTTATCCTGAAGTTCATCATGCACTTCTTCTATGAGCTAAACGAAGCAAGCCGAACAGCAAATCAGACATAAGGTTCTTGCATATAAACGGGTCCACCAGAGGACAGCAAACAAACACAAACTTCTGCTGATCATGTTCCTCAAACTGCATGCATGCAGCAGTCGCACAAAACATGATCAAAACCTACAGGATTGAAGGGATTTGCAAATGTTAGTGGAAAGGAAGGACCAAATAACAATTACAATAAGGTCTCATTCGCTAACATTAGTTAATGCATTACCTAACATGAACTCACAACGAGCAATACTGTTTTAAAGCATTCATTATTGTAACACTCCTGCCAAAACCAACCATTTTTGGTTCCCCAAAGAACCTTTCAGTGAACAGTTCTAAAAAGAACACTAACAATCTAAAGAACATTTTTTGCCATTGATGGAACCATTAATCCCAATAGGTGTAGTTCGTAAAAAATATAACGGTTCATTGTTCATGTTAGTTGGCAGTGCATTAATTCATATTAACAAATACAACTTTTGATTTTAAAGTGTCACGAACTGCATTATTTTATAATGTTTCCTGGGGTGCACTTATAATGTCAGTATGTTCTTAACATCAAAAACTCTCAAAGGCATTTTTCCTACTCCGAATTCTCTGTTTTAAGGGGCGTGTCTGCTGCGAGACTTCAGTGTCAACACCCACTGCTGTGATTGGCTATAATCTTTGCAAATGAAATAGCTAAATATTATGTGTAATTCTCGTGAAAACTTTTAGCATGTTTTTACTATTACAGTTCTCGAGGTTTACTAATCGTGAAAAGTGTCGATTATAGAATTATACTTGGATCGTGGCATGAAAGGTTGTAGTGATGACCATGAAGATGATCACAGACATGTTGTTGAGCGCATGAATTCGGCGGTCTCGTCATTGTAAGTCGATTTCCGCGTGCTAACGAATGTTTATTGGTGAACACTCGCGCCTCTGATTGACAGCTCCAGCGAGTGTAAAGGGAGCGTTCTTTGATCGAATTTAATCGCAGTTTCAATAACAGATTATTTTCATCCTACTAAGAGAAACAATGTGAAGTTGACCGTGTACTCACTGGTTTGATTTAATAAAAATAAACGATTTTGAGACAAAAACATCAATCGATCTATAACAACGCAATAATCACACAGTAAAAACTTTCAAACTAATCAAGGACCACTTTAAAAATGTATTAAATTAAAATTGACTAATATTAATTATTACTATTATTAATTTTGTTGCAATATATCTGCTTCTTCTTCGCTTGTTTTTGTATCTAGAGATTGTGTATTATTTCAGAAGATGTATAATAGCGCCCCCTGCAGTATAACAGTGAAAACATGGATTGCCGGAAAATCCGGCCAGTGGTGGGGAGAGAATTAATGAATGCCATAGAAGTATTGTTCATTATTAGTTCATGCAAACTAATGTAGATAACTAATGTTAATGAAACCTTATTGCAAAGCACTTAATCTCGCATTGAAATTTACAGTAAATTAGACATCAACCAATCCACGACAGCATGCGGAAGCAATGGGAAAACCACCAAACTAGGAAATGAAAAGGGCGAGGTGGCCGGGATTTGGGAGGGTAAACTGACAAGCCCTTTACTCTGGGATGCACAGGCTAGCAACGCATGATCCACCGAGGCTGACCTTTGGGTTGGTGGCATCGAGGTTTAGCTGCATTAGCTGCGCGAGCGTGTGCTCACGGAGGCTGTTGAGCTCCGCCTGCTGCCGCCGCAGCTTGATGAGCAGCAGGGTCAGTTCCTCTGGCTGCAGCGGGCGACAGGAGCAGCGGTTAGTGTGGGCCGTGATGATGAAGTGGGTTATGGGGGTTTTGATACAGAGGATGTTTGAGTTGAGTTGCATTCAACATGATTAACCAGCTCTACCAGGTCCAGCATAAACCAGTTTAGTAACCATGAATGACTAGGTCCTGGCTAGAAACTAAGAACAATTTTTTTTCCAGTTGAACCCCCTTTTTGAACATAGACATGAAAATGCACTAAACGACAGCCAAATTCAAGAATGCTTTGGGATATAGACATTAAGTTGGTCTCGTGACACTCACTCTTTTGTACTCATTTTTTTTTTTATTTTTTTTTTTTTACATCAAATCAAAGCCATATGCCTAAACAAGTTGGGTAGCAAATTTGAAGTTGATATCACAAATTTGTTTATGTACTGTACTAAAGACATCCACCGGGTGTCACCCACATACATACATGCACTCACCTGTAAAAAATCGATACATTTCTATCCACATATCACTTCTATCACAAATCAATGACCAAATATGGAACCTTGAGGATGGAATCCTTTCTGCCGATATGCATCAAGATTAGAAGTAGTTTGAAATAAAAATTAAAATAAAATTTGTGACGCGAAACCTAACCCTAACCCAATAGGGGAGGAGCGCGAAAAAATTATTTAGAGTACCGTTTCCATGATAATACAATGTCCAAAGTCAAAACAGTTTCACAGGATGGATTTTTGAGTTTGTACGTTTTTGAATGATACCCAATTTATGACGATTACTAAAATTTGTGAAATGAAAAAATGTGTTAAATAAAGAGAGCACCACAGGACCGTGATAGTTAAGGGGTAAAAAAGGAAAATCAAGTACAACAAAAGTACTAATTCTAAGCTCATACTAATTAATAATTACTATTATTGTACATATATACTGTAATAAAGTAGAACATGTTCAAGATAGACTGACATTAACAAGCTCTGCTAAGTTGCATAAACTAGGTTAGTAACCATAAATTTAAAGCTAAGCCGTTTTATCCAGCAGGAATAGCTGGATTAAGTTTAAACTGGTTAAATACTACAGGAATTTATAGTAAATACTACAGTGTTTTTGAACCATACTATAGTAAATTACTTGACTTTAGTAGACTTTCAAAGTTTTCTACAACTATAGAGTATATTATACTACAATATACTACAGTATTTAATACAGTTCACTACAGATAATACTACAGTATGCTGTAACATTCATTAACAAAGTGTTGTAAATACTATATAATATACACAGTATACTACAATTTACTGCAATGTGGTTCAAAAACACTAAACACTTTTAATTACTATAGTATTCTCTCATGTGGGTAAGAAAATAAAATCCCAGGTTTACACTAATTTATCATTAGAAATTGATTGGCAGAACCAGTTAAGTGATACTTGAAGAAAATAACCCTGAGATGTGGGTTATCTTATGTTTCTCGCATCATCTTGGAATATAATTATACAAATTAAAGTAGTAATATCATGAGAAACAAAGATCATAAAAACGTGCCAAGGGAGATGAACAGGTTTTTACCGAAATCAAAATGTTTAAGGTACTAAATTTAATTTCATGGACTGTAGCAAAAGTCATTTTTACAACAGCTACCCAGTGATGATGAGTAAAACACATATGGAGGAGCTCTATTAATATTTCATCAAGTGACCGCAGGCTTTTCATTAAAATGCTCCGTCTCCCTCAAATCATATTACAGGCAATTTCTGCACATTGTATTTTGTGTTAGTAAAATGAATAAATAAAAAGCATAAGCTTAACAGGAAAAAGGCGGCTTTAGGCTGTCAAAACTTGAAACGTCAAGTAAGAGAATAATAATTATAGTTTTAAGAAGAGCTTATGGTATTAGAGCTTCTCTTGCGTGCTGCTATCACAACACACACACACACACACTCTCCTGTGTATCAGAGGCATTTAATTCACCCTAAAGCATGAATAACCAACTCTTCTGCATTGAAACAATCAAACAGAGTCTACACAAGGCTTTTGGAGTGTACTTGTAGTTGTAGAGCATATTTGAATATCCGTTTAAGACTAAAGTCAACATGACGTCCATAACATCTGCATATTGACTTTCAAGCAGATCAAGTCACATTTTGATGAAAGATTACTTTTTTTTTTACCTTCGGAATGACGTGCACTGATGAATCATGCACTATAAGACTACAAGCATGTATTAAGAAAGTAAATCGATTTTTGTTGATTTAAAATAAGCAGCTTTAACCGCCGCATGTAAAATATTCTGTCCAAAGCAGCCTAATTTGCAAGACAAAGACAGAGAAAACCTCAACGAATCCTGAGTGGCTTGCAACTGAAAAATGGAAAGCAAAGTTTTGGATCTGTGAGTTCCAAAGTTTTGCTTTGCACAGAGGAAGTGGTGGGTGGAGAAGAGGGAAAGCGTACCGTTTTGCCTTGCAGAGACTGTGCAGTGATGCTCTGTGCGGGAGGAACAGGCCTGCGGTCGGCAGGGTAGGAAAACTGACAGAGAAAGAGCAAAGCACAGCAATCATGACAACTGGAACGAACTGTTCGGGTGAAGAGTGCATTCAATTTTTTATATATATATATATATATATATTAGTAAACTTTAGTGCTGCAACGACGCATCGACGTCATCAATTACGTCGACGCGTCACACTGTTTACATTCATCTGGCGTAACGGCGGCTTCTGCTCTTGGGAACGGAGAAAGTTCCATTCTATCACAAAAACCTAGACCACGATGATCAAAAGTATGGGAATACTTTAAACAGAGGCCGAATCAAATGGTCCTTTGTTCCCTTCGCAGAACCGAAATGGCGTACCAGCTATGGAATTGGATCTCTGCCAAATTTTGGCGCACGCAAGATCATATTTTGAACGTGCGAAAGGGCATTTCACGCATGAACTGAGTTGAGGAGAAAATCTTCGTCTCGCAAATAAGAAAATATTTCGAGTGAACGAAAATCAGTTTTGTATTTCAAAGAAGTTTATTTGGATGTGCGCGGACGTTCTCTTTCGCACGTGCGAGGTTTGAGTTGCTCGCGCTCCTGATACCCGCCCGCCCCGCCCCGCGCCTGCTCAACACAAACCAGAGTTACAATGTGCCAAAATTCCAGCCAATCAGAGATGAGGCTGCTAAATTCTGAACAGACGGCGCAAGAGGAAAAACACACGCTTCAGGAGACGTTTGTTCAGTGGCTTCAACACTGTCAAAGTTCCTTTAAGAGTGTATAGAAAGTCTTTGACTCTTCATTTTAAAGTTCAAATGTCTCCCACTGGATGAGCACACATACATAAGTGGCTTATTTTTAATCTAAATCAAATCGTATTATTACATAATGGCGAACGAACTGCTAAATTAGTTCTAACTTCTTACGTAAAAAAAAAAATCACTAGATTAATAAAAATAATCGTTAGAGTAGTCGACGAATCGGGGGGGAAAAAATAAAATAAAAATAATAATAATCATTAGATTAGTCGACAGAAAAAATAATCGTTAGTTGCAGCTCTAGTAAACTTAAAAACTATTTTATTTATATTTATCCGCTCACATTAAATTACTATGGATATTTTTAAAGTGTGTATTAACTCCCATTATTTTTATATCTTGGATATTATAATGATTGAACTGTGGGAACCCTATATAACCCCTTACCTTAGAGAGGTGCGGTCGGTGGCGACGTTCAATAGTCACGTCCCCGCGAAACACCGGGGAGGAAACTTCGGAGCGGGAATCTGGATTTAGGGGCCGGTTAGGGGAGAAGGTGTGGTAACCGGCCAGTGATCCGTGGGAAGGGGACGTGGGGATGGACTCTGCGATCTGTCCCATGGTTTTGGGGCTGGGCAGCGTCCCGTATCCCAGCCGGCTGTGAGCCTGCCTCTGCTGCCACTCGTACAGCTGCCACATGGTGTCGTCCCGTATGGAGCGGCGCTTCTCTGCCGTGGTGGGCTGAAGCGCCCGGTCGTACATGGACCCGGCGACGCTGCAGATGCTGTCCGGCCGCAGCATATTGCGCGGGAGCGTGCGGTAGCCCTCGGGATAGCGCGGCACAATCTGCGCCCGGTGGCTCGGCATATTCCTCGGCAACGTTTGGTAGGATGTAATGCTGGAAAACAAAGAAAGTGGTGTCAAAAAAAGGTCAATGATATACAAACCAACAGCACTTCGAGCAATCCAATTGAATAAGAGCGTTTTATTATACAATCATGCTAATAAGACCCCGCTTTGACTTTGTGATGCTTTCCTGTTACGCTGCAGGTGATAATTAAAGGGGTCCTATTTTGCTTTTTTACATGTTCAACTCTGTAATTTTGCTGTTTGAGCATGAAAAAGGTCTGCAAAGTCAGTCTCTATATCAGTGTCAGTGTTTCTGAACTCCCTGAAACGCCTCCATTACAGTCTTGAGTTTTCTTCCGTCACAATATCCCTCATTTAAATAATTCCCGCCCAAGGCATATGCAAAATAAAGGGGTGAAGCCTGGTTGAATTAGTTAGAAGTGTGCTGAAACTCGGACACTTCCCATGCTTGAAGTGCATGACCAATCACGTCACGCTGATCCAGTCGACCAATCAGAGCGCATTGTCCTTTTCAGAGGGCGGGGCTTCACAGACAGAGCGTTACTGACAATGGAGAATAATGAACATTCAAGCACGAAAACCTGTTGTAGTAGAGACCAAACACAACACCAAGACTTTGTAAAATGGCAGAATAGATCCTCTTTAAACACTGACTCATTAGCATTTGATAAAAGAGTCATGCTCATACTCGTCACAGCGCTGCTTCCTCCACAAAAGCCTTCACCTTTCACTCCGGCTGATCATTATCCGTCTCTAATTTTCACTTGTCATCTGCTGATCACTCAGAAATAATTACAGCACACGCGCATCAGCAACAGGAAACGCAGGAAAACAGATGGGAAGACGGAGAGAGCGCGCCAGGAGAGTTTCTGAAGACCGAGGGAGAGTTACGAGCACTACTCTTTTCCAGGAGCTGGTGAGTCCGGGTTCGGATCCCTGGCATTTTTATAGGCCCCATTAAAGGGTTTGGCTTGCACACGCTCGTACTGAGAGAAGAAATCAATAAAGAGCTCCAAGTGCCAAAACGCACAATCACAAAAGTCGTGTCTCTATTTGCTGAACACGAGAAGCTCCAAACGATGTTGGCTGGATGCAGAAGACCAGCTCAATTATTTATCACAGCATTAACCATCAAATATTTTCAATAGATAGTTCTACAGCAGATCGCTTCACTCAATTTATTTAATTGAACACCCAGCACTTTTTGAATTGCTTTATAATCACTTTCATTATAATAAACTGAAAACACTGGACATGTCCATTGTGCCAGCGTCCTATTTATAACTTATGGCTCAGTGTTAACAGTTTCTAGTCATTTGATGGAAAGAGCTTATTTATTTGATTTCATAATTATGAACTTTTTTTCCCCCATTTTACTCTAAAACGGAATATAATACTCGGAAAAATGACATTTTGACAATATGCAAAATGACAAAAAAAACGTAGGAAAACAATCATTTAAAAGATAAAATATTAATTGAAGCATGCATTAAACTTCTTCAAAATAAACATTTTAGTACTAATATTGTGCAGTATTACGTCATTTTCATCGGTGTATATTAATTTGAAGTTTATTAATCCATAATCCAATCTTTGTTATTGATGGAATCCAAAAACTCCGTCAAACTAATTGTATAAATGAATGGCAACACTTCCAATTCCATGTCTATTAATAGTATACTGGCCGTTTATTAGTAGTTATAAAGCACATATTAATGCTTTATTCTGCATGACCATATCTTACGTCCCAAAATACCTAAACTACCTTACTAACTATTAATACGCAGCAATTATGAGTTTACAAAGCAAAAGTCGTAGTTAACAGTGAGAATTGGACCCTAATCTAAAGTGTATCCACATTTATTTCACTGGTAAAATGAACAGCGATGCTACACTGCATATGATTTTGCTTACAAATGTGAATTTTTTTTTTTTTTTGTCCGTGTCCGCTGCAATTTACTGCTTAGTGTTGGTTACGTTAAACTAAATAACCTAAAGTTCAGTTAGCGGCATCAAAAAAAATAAATGACTAAAACCGATCGCAACAATATGCTGAGAGTTTGGAAAGAAAGTTTGCGATTGGACGAGACGTGCATACGCAAAAGCCGACTGTCAAAAAACGAGCCTGACGGCAGCCTAAACAAGCATTTCGATATGTGCACAAGTTGCAAAAATATTAAAGAGGACGTAGGCAGAGCAGAGACACGCTTCACCAATGCCTTTTGATAATCAGCATGAATCAGCATCTTAAATAACGCAAACATGCCACCGTTCTCCCTCCTTGCTCGCTTTCCTGTTCCTCTTCCTGCACTGACAGCAACTCTGATCCACTTGGAGACAAATTTTCGTGGTGCTTGAGCACAAAGCTCCATGACTTATTCATCTGAGGAGAGGAGGACGAGACAAGCAAAGCAAACACACGTCCTCCTCCTCTGCAACTGCACGGCTAAACGGAGGATGGCACCTGACAGCAGTAGATGCTCCCACATAACAAGCTTCCTCCTCTCGGCTCGGTCCAGGCCGGCGGAGGCATTGAGACCGGGCAGAGGTAAAAATATCTGTTCGGTCATGATAAAGAGCTCACTGCCTGCAGACCGCGTGTGTCAGGGGACTGAGAGTGGGAGAGAAAACACTGCGTTCTGCTGCTCTCTGGCACTGCTGATGCTTCAGAGAGACAGACAGACAGAATGATGTTGTGTCGTTTCTGGCAGATAGACGGAGGGTACAAAAACATAACTATATATGCACTCATGCAGTATTTTGTCAGTTTGCAACGTGCATTGAACCGCCAGAAAAGCACGTACTGTGTAGTTTGTAATGTGAAACATAACGTTACATATATAAAGATTACGAAATGTATTCCAATGAAATGTATTACAAATGTAGACAGGTTAATATAGAAGCCTGTTCCCGCCACTGTTGAGAAAAAAAAAAAAATTCCGCAAGTCATAATAATGAGAAACTTTCTCATGATAATGACTTAGTATCTCATAATAATGACTTAGTATCTCATAATAATGACTTAGTATCTTTAACTTAATAAAAAATAAAAAAGGTTTAAAGATGTTAAGTCATTATTATGAGATACTAAGTAATTATTATGAGATACTAAGTCATTATTATGAGATACTAAGTCATTATTATGAGATACTAAGTCATTATTATGAGATACTAAGTCATTATTATGAGATACTAGGTCATTATTATGAGATGTTAAGTCATTATTATGAGATACTAAGTCATTATTATGAGATACTAAGTCATTATTATGAGATACTAAGTCATTATTATGAGATACTAAGTCATTATTATGAGATTCTAAGTCATTATTATGAGAAAGTTTCCATTATTATGAGATGCTAAGTAATTATTATGAGATACTAAGTCATTATTATGAGATACTAAGTCATTATTATGAGATACTAAGTCATTATTATGAGATACTAAGTCATTATTTTGAGATACTAAGTCATTATTATGAGATGCTAAGTCATTATTATGAGATACTAAGTCATTATTTTGAGATACTAAGTCATTATTATGAGATACTAAGTCATTATTATGAGATTCTAAGTCATTATTATGAGAAAGTTTCCATTATTATGAGATACTAAGTCATTATTTTGAGATACTAAGTCATTATTATGAGATACTAAGTCATTATTATGAGATACTAAGTCATTATTATGAGATACTAAGTCATTATTATGAGATACTAAGTCATTATTATGAGATACTAAGTCATTATTATGAGATACTAAGTCATTATTATGAGATACTAAGTCATTATTATGAGATACTAAGTCATTATTATGAGATTCTAAGTCATTATTATGAGAAAGTTTCCATTATTATGAGATACTAAGTAATTATTATGAGATACTAAGTCATTATTATGAGATACTAAGTCATTATTTTGAGATACTAAGTCATTATTATGAGATACTAAGTCATTATTATGAGATTCTAAGTCATTATTATGAGATGCTAAGTCATTATTATGAGATACTAAGTCATTATTATGAGATTCTAAGTCATTATTATGAGAAAGTTTCCATTATTATGAGATGCTAAGTCATTATTATGAGATACTAAGTCATTATTATGAGATACTAAGCCATTATTATGAGATACTAAGTCATTATTATGAGATATTAAGTCATTATTATGAGATATTAAGTCATTATTATGAGATATTAAGTCATTATTATGAGATACTAAGTCATTATTATGAGATACTAAGTCATTATTATGAGATACTAAGTCATTATTATGAGATGTTAAGTCATTATTATGAGATGTTAAGTCATTATTATGAGATATTAAGTCATTATTATGAGATGTTAAGTAATTATTATTATGAGATATTAAGTCATTATTATGAGATATTAAGTCATTATTATGAGATGTTAAGTCATTATTATGAGATATTAAGTCATTATTATGAGATGTTAAGTCATTATTATAAATTTCAAAAAAAAAAAATCTAATTTTTTTAAAGATACTAAGCCATTATTATGAGAAAGTTTCTCATTATAATGACTTACGGAATTTTTTTTTTTCTCAACAGTGGCGGGAACGGGCTTCCATAGGTTAAAACCTACAAAATGCTCATTTTTTTTAAATCATATTAATATGTTGAGGTTCACTTATGTTAATATAGTTGTTTTGTACCAAAATAAACAAGTACATAATTCTTTCTGGTTCTCGAATCTGATTGGCTGAGAGCCGTGTGACATTCACCCAGTATTAGCACTGGTACAGTTTGTGGCGACCGTCATGGCGTACCAACAGATCCACCATACTTTTTATAAAGTATTGAAGTGTCACAAAATGCCAGTGAGAACGCTTTTTAAACTCACCCCACTGGCTAGAATTGTGGCTAATCACATCTCAGGCTACGATCCCAGCATCATGGGAATTGGCCCTGTACCTGCCCTCACAGAAGCTCTGAAGAAGGCTGGTTTTTCCACTCAAAGACATGGACCTGGTGAAGGTCAAGGAAGCGTTTGCTCCTCAGTATCGGGCAGATGCGAGCTCCAAGCCGTTAGTGGCCGTTCAGTGCTCGTGTACCCACAGAGAACAGCTTCATCTCGGCCAGTAATTCAGGTATTTGCTGGCTCTTATGAAGATTGTGTTAAAAAAATATAACTTCTTTGGTGTTTATCAAATGGGCAATCTTTGGTCTTATTCATCTATTACTTGTTACAGAGCAAAACAATTTGGGTTAAAGGTAAAATACATTTAATAACTTTATATTTAGGCTATCTTAAAAACTGTACTAGAGCGCTAATGTTGTACATTTGACTGAATTGTTTACACGTGTTTATTGGATTGTTTATTGTTTGCTTGTGTGTTGCTTGGGCGGCTCCTTTAAGGCTTGTCAATAAACGGCCACTGTTATGATTGGCTAAAGTCACTGCAAAATTTAACATTTTAAACAGTTAAAACTCTCATTTTATGTATTGTAACGCGGAGTCAGCGGGTTGAAAGCCAAGTGCAGCTTTACTTCAAGATGTAGTCAGACAGGCAATGGTCAACACAACAGCAAACAGTAGTAACAGGGGAAAGGCAAACTCGTAGTAAATATTCCAGGCTAAGGTCAAAAGGGAGGCAGATAAACAACAACACGAAGAAACAGGCCATATCCGAAAACAGGCAAAACAAGACAGGGATAACGTGCAGAATTGTTACGGGTTAACAAGACTTCACAAATAACTTGGGCAAAAGAACAGACTCAAATAAGGAGCTAGATTGGTTTCAGCTGGACCGTAATCAATATGAAGGCAAGGGACTTATGGGAGATGTAGTGTGGCGTATGGAGTCCATGATATGAGCGGGCGACCTCTGGTGGCAGGTGGAAGGAGGACAACGGAACGGTTCATAACATGTATACTATATCTAGTGTAAAGAATATGAACTAGCATTTAAAACGCGTTTGGTTTGTATAGTGTGTACACGTGTGCTTCCTCACCTCCTGGAGTCATCGTCCGGGGCTCGTGTGCGGTACGTACGGACCCACTGCTCCAGCTGCTGCATGGAGTTGGTTCTGCTCAGGGTTCTCTCGGGTTCTGCCGGCTGCGGCGGGACCGTCGTCCTCTGGGGCATTGTGTTGCTCATGTCTCCGGGGCTTCTGTCTCCTCCTCGTTCCCCAGAACCGTTGACCTGGGACGGCTTGTACTGGCCGGATCCCGCTGCGCTCTGGAGCTGCCTGGAGGACGAGACGGCCGCAGCGATGGCCGCCGCTTGAGCCGGCTGGAGTTTGATGCTGTTGATCTTGGTGAGTGGCCGCTCCACGGCGCCCTCTTTCTGGAAGCCGTATTTCTCGCCCTCCCGCGGGGGTGGGACGGGTTTCTCCGAGTCTTTCTGCTTATCTCCTTCCCTCTGGAGCGTGAGAGAATACCTCGCATCTTTCTGTAGGATCTTCTCGCCGTCATTTGGCGGCACGTATTTTTCGCCCTCTCTCTGAAGTGTGTACTTATCTCCGTCCTTGTGTACTGTGTACTTCAGCCCGTCCTTCTGCAGTAGGTACTTCTCTCCCTCTTTGTGAACGGAGTATTTTTCTCCGTCTTTCTGAAGGACGTATTTCTCCACGTCCTTCTGCAGCATGTAGCGGTCGCCATCCTTCTGCAGAGCGAGTCTCTGAGCTTCTTTGTGCAGAGCGTAGTTGTCGGAGTCTCTCTGGAGGGTGTATCGCTCTCCATCTTTCTGCGCGTTACCCCTGCTCTCTTTGTCTTTTTGGATGCAGGGCTGCTTGTCAACGGGTTTATGCTTTTTCTCCTCCTGGCGGTGCGTCTCGCGGTTTCTCTCGTTGTTTTGGATTTCAGGTCGGGTCAGGACTCGGTGATTCAGCATGTTGTTCATCTCCTGAGGGCTGCGTGGGTCAACCTTTACCTTCTCAAGCCTACAGATAAGAGAGAGAGAGAAGGAAAAGCAAGTTAGTGAAAGTCAGAACATTTATGCTTCTTTGGATATTACCATTCATGTAGTGAGTAATATAGCAGTTGTTTGTGAATGTAAGACGTAGGTTTGTTTCCGACACGCTGTAAGAGCAGAGGAAGCTCTCAGAGAGGCGGGATTCAGAGATTCATCAAACCGTTTCAGAAACTGTGAGAAAAGAGATGATTCTACAATGTATATTATGAGAAAATCAGTGTTTTTGACCTTTGATTCATGCAAACCTATTGTAGGAGTCTCCAAAACAAAATTATGACTCATGAAAATTATGAAAAATAGCATAAAAGGGGCACTTTAAAAGAAAATGACACAAGAAGCTATTCAAGTGCACAATACATGAGCACAGAAAACTAATTGCGTCTGTCACTTGATTAAACAATTTATTCAAATGAATTTGCATATGATGATTCGAAAATTATATGCAAATATTTGGCATGAAAAGCTACAAATTAATGCAAGGATTTATGCAAATAGGTTTTGAAGGGTTGCCGATATAACATTCTGGTCTCTTATATGGTTTGTAAAGCACACTTTGTCTATTTTATCACGCACCATATGAAAATATTTAGTCTCGGAGTTTCCTACGTTAAAGTTTAATACTTTGTGGAGTAATAAGCAGCAGTCTGGTGGATCTATGTTATGAAACAAAGCCATTTCCATTAATAAAAGTCACTTTGTGTCTATGAAAAGTGTTTGAATCACAGTTCATCAAAGCTGTGATCCTGTTGCCAAAACGCAACTTTAGTAAAACTCAAAAAAGCATCCGTTTAAGTCTGAGATTTCTTCAGTGTCTGTGATTGTGCTAAAAGCTGCAATGGAGCAAA
>CM074287.1:21183745-21193745 GCA_037194245.1 Opsariichthys bidens
TACCAACTCTCACCGACAGGAGGCGCCAGTGATCCTGCCCAACTCTGTTCACAGGGCCAGTGATCGGTCAGGGCCGATCAGTACTTCATCAATGACATCCACACCGGTCTTCTACAGCAACATTTAATCTGACCCGCCAATACAGACTCACAGAAAGACGGACGATATGAACAGACTGAGAGAGCTCTGAGCAGTCTGAGCACGTCTGCTGCGTGCTTCGAATACTCCTCTATCTTCCCTGTCAGCCAATAAACATCCTCAGCCCTCATGGGCTCGGCCATGAAAGAGGGATCTGATTGCACTGTCGGACTGGTTAATTGCACAATTTATGGAGATCTAAGAGCGTGTCCCCAGGAGACTTCAGCATGCAGCAGAACCGGTCCAATGAGACACTTTTGGGCTCAAACTGTATTGCCTTCCTTCCATCCTCGCTGTATTTGAGAGCTTATTACACTTATTACAATGACTGAACCACGAAAGGACTCAAAAGAACTGAATCAGTAGTGAATCAAAAGAGAATCGGAATCATTAAATTGCGAATCATTTCCCCGTTACTGCTCATTGTAAAAATTAAGTACGGATTAATGCTTACAATTAAAGCTACGAAAGTTATTCAGTCACGAGCAGCGAGTGATTTTCTCCGTCTTTCGCAGCAGGTTTATTAGGCTGCTGTCACTTTAAGAGCTTGCGCACGGATCCAATAACATGCGTTTTCTCAATTATTTACGCTCAAAAACTGACTTTATTTACCTGAATACTCATCATTTGACCGTTTAAGTGATAAGATCAGTAGAGTGAGCGTGAAACCTGTGCGAATGACTAAAATTATGTGCAATAAAAGCCCTGATTAACCAGAACGAACGAGACGAGTGAGTGACAGGAAGCGGGTGTGTGTCAGCGCATCAATACTGTAGAAAAGGAGTTTCGGACCTGTTTCAGATAATTAATTCTCTGTCGATACATATCGACATTTTTGACAACACTAATCGTAAGCATAAACAACCACTTGTTCAGCATTATTGCCATATTTACAGTGCTATGATTTGAAAAATATGCCATGTAAAACCCATATAGTGGCATAAGCATGGAAGTTTGTTTCCGCCACTAAATAAAAAATAGTTAATTGCGACTTTTTAGTCCTTGCAAGATATTAACTCACAATTGCATCTTATAAAGTCAGAATTGAGAGATATAAAGTCCGATTATATCTCACAATTCTGACTTCTCTCAATTGGGATTTATATATCACAAATCTGACTTGCAATTGCGAGTTATAAAGTCAGAATTGTGAGATAAAAACTTTTTGCCCCTCACATTTACTATGAAACACCATTGCGAGTTTTTAATCTCACAATTCGATCTTTATGTGATGCACTTATCTCACAATTGCGAGACAAAAAGTCAGAATTGCGAGATAAAGTTATTTTTTATTTCATGGAGGAAACAAGCTTCCATAAATAAGTGCTCTGAGATGAATGTTTGAGCATTAATTCCTCCACAAAAACCAGTTTGTAAACGAAGACACTCGACTCACCTCTGTAGTAGAAGAGGCACATGTCACACAGCACGAACCATCTCTTCTTCCACATCTTCATCCCGGTACTGTCCTACAAAAGTCCAGCAGCAGCACAACAACCGTCAATCAAACCAGCCGACCAATCACAGTGCATCAGAGACAGCCCCGCCCATTCCAATGCATGCTTATTTTCCTCAGACAGTACCAAATTTCTCTGCTTCGGCCTCATTTTGTTGAGTTAAATTGCTGCTGTTCTCCAGAGTGGAAACTCATCTCTTTTTTAAAGTGACTTTTTTATTTGAGGCATGAATCATATTCATATTCCTCCCTCGTGTTTTACTGTTTGTTGTGCTAATGTTTGCACCGTGTAAGCATGTAAATTTTAATTTCGACAACAAAGCGTGAAGATTTTGATTTTGCTTGTGCTGCGGGAGCAGCTTTGATGGAGGGTGTTTGGGGAAGAGGAGAGACCACCTCTGAAGTCGTGTTTTTCGTGGAAACGCACGACTTTCAAAGGAATGCTGGCACAGCGATCATACACACAAAGACCACATGAAGTTACTGATGCGGCCGTAACACTTTGTGTGCTCATTTCACTCTGCCTTTTATGAGAAGCGGTTTTGAAAAATATGATGCAAAAGCACAAATGTGCTTGTGGAGTCGTGCATATACTGCATTAAAACACAGGCAGGTGAAGCTCTGATTGAAACTTATGATTGATACGCTTTTAAGTGCACTCAAATCTCAGAAAACATGACCATCGGCAACAAAATAACCATCAAAACAGCTCAACTGATAACTTTTCCCTTGTTATGCACTTGTTGGACAAGTACTCTGGAATAATTTTTTTTTTTTTTAAGCACATTAGAGTACCATAGTAATGCATATCATTACCATAATACACACACACATGTGTATATATATATATACACACACACATATATAAATATATAAATATATATATATATATATATATGTATATTTTATATATATAAATTTTATAAAATTTTAACAATTTTAAATTGATTTATTACAATTTTATATTATATAAATTAAATTTAATAATAATTTAATTTATTATAATAAATAAATTTAAAATTGTAATAATAAAAAATTGAAATGGGATGATATATATATAACATAAAATAGTAATAAATAAATTTAAAATTGTAATAAAAAATAGAAATGGGATGATTTTTTTTTTGCATTACGGTAATGAAACTATAGCAGAATCTGCATAAATATGAAAATAACGTGATAAAATAATTGTGATGCATACATACATATATATATATATATATATATATATATATACTCCCACTCATATGTAAACTGTATCAATGGTTTTTAAGAGCACTGGAGTCACAAACCTGTTTGTAAAGCCAGCCGTTTTTCACCACCGGAGCGTTGGGGTTCCTCTTGATAGAGTTGGACCTCTTCCCAAAGTTGTGGACTTTCTTTGAGGACCTTGATGGCTGCGAGAGGAGATTATTCTGAGAAATGACACTTCCGAGGGCTCGAGCCTCCCTGTATACATTATTCAGCGATCGAGTTGTAAATAATTGCAACTTACTAGTGAAGTCGTTTAGTGCAACACATGCGAGGCATGCATTATGAATCAACGGCACTTACGAACCCTCAGAAAGTTAAGAAATACACGGGCAAAAATCTGCAAATTTATCAGTCATCTCACTCTAATGAGATGCAATCATACAGACGAGCAAGTCGCTGATCTCAGGATCGATTGTTCAGGCGCACTGACCACTCCAATGACAATAAATCATCAGAAAAAGACAATCACTTCTTAATCTTAGCATAATCTTGTCCTTCCTGACAAAAAAAACCTACCATAATCAGCCTGGTGAATGTGTTTATCTATTTGTATGCATGTACTGTATGCATATTCATTTATTTATTAGAGAAAAACCCAGAGCCACAGCCATTCATTAATTGTTTATCTTGTTTTTATAAAGGATTCAAGGATATGATGGGTTGCCTGAATGACTAGTTTTTCAAAAAACTAGAATAATGAGGTTTAGGAACCTCTCAGAGGCACAGTTTCCATCCATATATTTTTATGCATTAAAAATGCATGACGGAAACACAAGATGTGAATCAACTTTACTCAATGCTTGCTTGAACAAGTGGATCTAAATTAGCTGCATAACTAGTTGCCCATTCTAACCCATTACTGCATTTTTATGATACTCTATATCAACTCGAGCAAAGACAATGAAGCAAATGTCCAGTAATGAGGACAATAATTGTGCAAGATGCTATTGATGCATGATGGGACAAGTCCAATCTGTCAGGCTGGAACTAAGCCAAGGTCAGTGACTCACTCTGGTTGTGGGACTGCTGGGATGTGTGGTGTAGTCCGAGCCGCCCGTGTAGTTCGACGCTTCGCTCATGGTGCTGGTTGGACGCTCTTTCTTCTCAGCTTCTGGTGCTTTGGTCGCTGGTCTGGATGAGGAGATGATGAAAGAAGGAGAGATTTAGGGGAAGAACAGAGGAGGAACATCACAAACGAATCTTCTTTGCGCCTCATTCAGACTTGTAGGAATTTTCTGGGGTGTTCACTGGATCTACTGCATGCTGTCAATTACCACAGACAATTATTTATTCAAATGCTTTTACAGCAAAGTAACACATGGAAGCAAAAGAGAAAACATTTTTTTTCGTCATGATTTGAGTGTTTACAAACATTATTTATGAGACGGCTGTAGTCAGATTTCATTGGTGATTTCAAATGTTCAATTTAATTCAGCTTTGGAGAATGAGATGTTAGCCGATTCGAAGATATATATTTTAAAAAATAATTAAGATAGTAACTAGTTAATCACACATTATTTCTGTGATTAATCACGATTAATCACATCTAGCATTAAAATGTGTAATATATTTTACATTGTAATAATTTCACATTTAATCTCCAAATTAATGTAGAAACAACATAAAGACGGTATATTTTACATATTTGATCTAACAGGTAGGAAATATACAAACACTTCACAGTCTTCACTGCACAAATTATGAATTAAATATTGATTAACCCTTATTAGAAACTACAAAAATGATTAAATCAAGAGCAGTGAGTGACTTTTGTTCTTTAATTAACAATGATTAATAATGACAGACAGCAGCAGCTTTATTAGGCTGCTGTCACTTTAAGATCTGCCGCGCATGACGCGGATCTGACATCCAACGTCTCCAACTCTTTAAGACTGTAACTCATTTAAGACTGTGTGACACTCGACAAAGCGGGTATTTTGCCATAATTTTGTGTATTTATATCCGTTCAAGTGCAAAAGAGAATGCGGTCGGCACACCAGTACAGATTTAAGTTATTTTTTGCATTTTATTGTGCTTTAATGGTTTAATAGCACTTAAATGAATGATACCGTGACCATATAATGCAACGCTTGCTAAAGGATGACGTGGAAAAATGGATGCCACGTTAATTGTGTTAAATATTTTTAACAAGTTAATCTGAAAAAAAAAAATGATGCATGCATTAATGTTGATTTTGACAGCACTAATAAATATATATATATATATATATATATATATATATATATATAAAATAATAATAATTATATACATATACACACACATATATACATATATACATTTATATATAAATAAATATATAAATAAATAAATATATAAACTGACTGGCAGGATTTTTAATCAACGCACTGAGAAAATATAAAGAACGCAAACTGCATGGTAAATATTGTTTGCATTTATAATTTACATACAGTTAAACAGAAATCATAGGGAATTCCATAATATCCTGTTGCCCGTATTTATTTCAGCATCCAAAGTAATTTTACACGATCGAAATCTAGTCTTGACCGCATGTTTGGAGCACAAGTACCACAAGTATTTTTACTAATATCACTGCAGATGCATTTACCATTTCATTTTTACACCAAAAATGAAGATTGTTTGTGGTAATCGACAGCGACATCCGGTGTGGAATAACCAGAAAACACTCTGAATGGGGAGCGATTGCCGTGTAGATGAGTGAAGAAAGTTCTTGAGCTTCTTCTGCGAAACACTCAAGGAGTTGGGCTCTAAACTGCTGTTTTAATAAGCCAGAGCACTTCAGCATCGAGACAGACCAGAGGAAAGGGAAAAATAGAGGAGACAGGCCCCATGCATCAAAGCAATTACTCACTCCACGTCTCCGCTGATCTACTCCCACACAATTGACAACCTTAAATGGCCTGCCAGCTCCGGGTCTGACATACCGCATCCACAGTTTATGACCTAGTCAAGCTGAAGGACAAAAGCAAACTGAATGGCAGAAAAATCAAGGTCGTAAACCGAACGTCAGGCCACCGCCTTATTTAACGAAAGTGAAGAGAAAACACAATAAATATGGCCATAAACCCATGAAATCCCATGACACACGGATGCTGAATTGGGGAGCGGATCGAGAGGCATTGTCCCCCCGTAGGGTTGGCCTATATCGACGCTACGTACGAGCGACGACGTCTGAGATAGCGCTGCTACTGCTGGAGAGAGGAGGAGAGAAGAACACAGGGTAAAAAAAAAAAAATGGCTGCTGTCTGGCTTCTGGGTCAAAAAAAAAAAAACAAAAAGAAAAGGTTAAATAAAAGGCTGAATATAAGTGTGTAGTACCCACCACACAACAACAACTGCAGCAGAGCTTCAATATTGTGCATGCTTTTAAAAAAAATTTCAAAAAATCCAAATAATCATCATTTCATCATTCTCAATGTCATTCCAAAATTTTTAGACCTTTTTTTTCGATATAAAGAAAAAGAACGAGAAGTTTTTTCGTATGACTCAAGCACAAAGCGCCCGTATGGAGCAAGCAAAAGCGTTATTTATAGAAAAGCGAAGACGAAACGAAAGATAAAAGAAAAAGAGAAACTGAATCCTGAAAAATTAGCGAACATAAAATCTAGACGAATCCAACGAGTGCATCAGTGTGCTTTCCAAAGAATACATAACAAAGAGAAACAAAAATCTACAAAGATCACATAGAAAGTTGTAATAGATACATAGAAATATACACTACTGTTTTTTTTGCAAGTTATTACCAATTTGTATTTTTAAGATAAAATACAGAAGTTAAAACAAAATGTGCAGTGCAAAAAAAACAAGTCAGTGTTTTGCAAAGTACAAAAAAAACTAGTTTTAGAATGTTTTTTTTTAGTATTAAAAAATTTTAGTTTTTCACAAAATTCAACATTTGATCAATCACAATTCATGAAATCAGATCACCACGTCATGCGAAATGGAAAAAAAAAACTAACGAAATGTGAAAAACATTTCGAACAAAATCAATCAGAAAGCGAGAACGTCATTTGGAGTTCCAATCAATTTTTTTAAACAAATTTGGGTTCTTTTTTTTTTTCTTTTTTTCATATGATGTCAGAAGACTTTAACCCTGATGTGCCGTTCGGGATGTTTTCATCCACTGTGGGGAATTTTTGAGTCTTAATTTGGCCATAACTTTCTCCGTGTTTCAGCAAATGGAATGATTTTTGGTGACAAATCTTATTTTGACACATATTTTGGGAAAATGCTTTGAAAATTTTCAAAAACTCAACAGTACTCTGTTGGCAAATTCACTACCCTTTCGTTATGATTTTAACTGCTTTAAAAATGTATCAGATAAATTTTTTTTTCAAATTGTTTTGCTTAAATCTATTAATCAACCTCAGTCCTGATCAAAACTACTAAATTTAAAAAAACAAAATTCAGGATTTTAACTCATTAAAACGTTCAAATCTGATGCTGCACAAAAACTAACAACGCATCAAAGCCAACGTTGTTTCTAATCTTTCACACGTTTTTTTCCCAAATCAGTGACATCATTTATGAATTTGGCAATTAATGAGTTAAAATCCAGATTTTTTTTTTTTTTTTAAATTTAGTAGTTTTGATGAGGACTGAGGTTGATTAATAGATATAAGCCAAAAAATCTGAAAAAATATTTATCTGATAAAGCAGTTAAAATCGTGGCTGTTTTCAGCCACGAACATAATGAAAGGGTCGTGAATTTAAACAATGCACAAGGGTTAAACGACATGCACAATGGAGAACTTATGGAGATTCGGCACACTTTTTCAAAGCTTAAAAGCTGAAAAAAAAAGCTTTAAGGTTGGGAACAAATTGAGGGTGAGCAAATGATGGGTTTTATCCCCCCATTTCTTGACCACGGCTCCTTTGCACGGGGGCCGTCTCTTGACAAGCATCTGATTTTGTGTTGGAAACAAACACAAAGAGACACATTATGAGAGGCGGTCATGCACACACCAGCACCGCACAGAGAGACTAAAAATACAAAACACCACTGTCCTGGGTCAGGGTAGTACACAGATCTGACTACGACCTTCCAGGCCGCTGATCTCAAATTAAATCGAGCATTCTACACGGCTATTAGCGTTCATTAATTAATCTCTTCTCAAATAATGGGCTTTAGCGTGCGCTCGGTGGCCACACGGGCGGCCGTCACTCAGTTGACATCTGACGGCGTCTTCAGAGGAAGAGTGGCAGTGAGTGTGAAATTAGCGCGATGTCACCCGGCTAAACCGTGCTGAATCCGGAGATAATTGACGGAAGGGACGTTCACATGGGTTTGAGGGTTGGATGGGCACCGACTGGAGGTCATGCTAGCCTTTAAAACTCCCCGTCTGCCAACATTTCTCTCTCACGGCCTTTAACTCATCCGTTTCCTTCCCGACAGCATCATTTGAGGGGGTTAAACTCAACGACCTTGAAGAAAATATCACAAAACTGGTGTAAGACTGTCTTATTAGATTCATTCCCAATGTTAAGCCTCAAAAATCTAGCTTTAAAGGTGTTAAAGTCATCAAGAAATCACTCTTGTATTTCTGTAAAACAGGACATTTAACAAGAAAAAAAGTGGGCGGGATCCGATTTTATCCATCAGGAATTGAAAAAATGTCTATATATGGTCATTCAAGGGGGATTGGTTGAGAAATCAGAGGGATTTGTGACGTTATAGAGAAATTAAAGTCATTTCAGAGGAGAAAAGTAATATATTTTAATTTAAACATTTGTCTTTGTAATAATGTGAAAAATTTAAAGTAAGACCAGGAGCAACTTACTAAAAATTTGAAATAATCCAATTACAAATAGGGTTATTTTACTATCATTGACATACTATTATAGTTATCTATTTTGATAATATGTCTCTATAGTTTTAGTTCCTCGTTTACATTTAAAGTCCCGCAGTAGCCTTAAAACTGATCTTCGATCACCAAAAAATGACATATTTCAATGTTTTTTCCTGTGAAAAAATATATTTTCATCCCTAAATAGCTTGAATGTAACTCGACACCCTTGCTTCATTTCGTATACGCGGATGCATGGATATGCTAATTAGCCCCGCCTCCACTCACTCGCACGAGCTCAGAGATCCACTCGGTCAACGCTGTACAATGCTATCGCTCTTCAGAGAAATGAATGATTATCCTTTTGCTTGACCACGTTATCAAACAGCTAATAACGTGTTGCTAATGTTACACAAACAATGATCCCGTTCGATCCCGAGTCAGGCAGCCGCCTTCTGAAAATCAGCATCCTTACAAACGCTTTGAACTCAGAACGTCAGTGGAGAAGGTTCATCATACACCCGCTGTATTGCCGAATCTACACGATTTTTCATATCGACAGAAACATATAACCTGGCTTCTCGAGACTTCAGAGCTACTTATATGCTAAAGCCCGCCCACATGTTGACACGATTGGTTACAAGGTAGTTTGTGTTGTCAACAGCGATTTCAAACTGCGTTTTTGAGATCTCACAAATACTCCACATGGACATATAAACAACATTTTAAGTAAGTTTCAGTTTTCGTTATAGCCTCAATTGCCGTCCTACTTTGTATCCCAGATGTTACAGGTGATGCAGCACTCTGGGATTTTTTTGGGCATCTTGGCTGTGGAGATCAATGTCAGAACGCGGGAAGCGGGACACATTCAGCTAAATTTTCTCCATCTTGGTTGCTTTCAGAACGTTATCTCATTGTCCCAGTTAAGTGCTTGACAGATTAGAGGCATTTCCAATGCTGTGATTTGCTCTGATGGCGAACAAAACTTAATGTTAAACCATCAAAGTCGTGTCAGTTACTGCCAAAAACTAGCAGAACCGCATCACTCCCGATCTAACAGGAGGCCACCGGGGGCGCGTGTACGTCAAGCCCCACGACGGTGCGTGTTAAGCTGTGACTCGTGACGAATGAGTGTTTCATCTCCGTCCAGCGCTTGACGGGACTGTTTACAGACTGAAAGTGCTCCGTCTCGTCAGGATGCGTGGGGATTACAGGACCCCTGCCGAAGCGGCGGAGGACAACATAATTCATTTCTGACCGAGAGCGACCGCCCGCTCCCCACGAGGAGATGTTTCATGTTTCATATTCAACGTAGACAAATCGGACGGCACACATAAATCTTGCACATCGGCAGGATATCAGGCAA
>CM074287.1:21198745-21226245 GCA_037194245.1 Opsariichthys bidens
CCAAATATGAATATATACATTAATTCATTTATAATGACAGGACGCATTTTACCAAAAAAAATAAAAATAATAATTATACATTGCCAAAACTGGCCATATTTTTGTGCAATTCACTCAACATAGAAAATAATAATGAATTTTTTATCCTGAGTGACCTAGATAAAAATAAAATAACTCATTTAAAATATGAACGTAGGACTTTTTCTCATTCAAATATTTCTTTATACCTCCAATTAAGCAACATTCAAAACACACACACACACACACACAATGAATGTCCTTCTCATCAGTGATTTAACAGTAGAGAAGTACATTAGCCTCCATGAATGTGATTTTTGTGTGAAATCATACAAAGCGCTCTGTTTCTGACTCAATGCTGCAGGAAACTGTGAAGAGCCAGTGGAGAGAGAGAAAGAAGTGACTCACTGTTCGTTGACGACAAAGATGCAGTTGTCTTGCGAAGGAACGCCTGTGACGGGATGCTTGCAGGTCACCTTTCGCTCATTGTGACTGCAGGAGAGAAAACAACAGGAATTGTGGGAATTAGAAACATGTGAGATTGCTGTTCACACTTTGACACTCGATAAAGAGCCGTTTGATCATTGAAATGATTGATCAGTGATATGATTTATGAGCTGGCCTGCTGGAAAAAAATCAGGACCATCTAAAGGTTAAAGGGCAGAGAAAACTATGGTATGGTCTTCTGACTGAAGTTCTCAACCTGCAATCTGAATATTTTGCACAGCGACTGGCTGACACATGGAGATCGTCAATAATAAAAATGTATCTTAAAATTTGAAGTGTCATTAAGAGTGAATAGAGGCTACTTGTATTTAAATTTGAAATTTAAAACCGTAATAAAAATATTAAAAAATTATTAAAAATATATATAGAAAAATAAATACATTTTAATACTATTAATACTGTGATATAGAATTTGTCATACTGTCCATTAATAGTAACTACTTATATTTAAATATAAATAATAAAATATATAATAATAATAATACACACACACACACATATATATATATATATATTATATATATATATATATACACACATACATATATACTATAATACTATTATAATACTGTAATAACCGTTTATTAATTTAACTGAAATTACCAAATAAAAAAAATATATATAAATAATATATGCATGATAAAAATGACTTATGCTGCAATTAAACACAGGAATAAAAATATTAAAAATATATAAATAAATTATATAACAAAAAATGAATGTGAAAAATTATATATACTGTGATTAAAAAAAAACAAAAATAAAATTATAAATAGAAATTGCATAAAATGTTATATATAAATTAAAAATGTAAATATATATTCAATTGAATTCAAGTATTGATCATTAAAAAATATTAACGCTGAAATTTATTAACTTATTTGAAATAAACAAATAAAGAAAATATAAATAATATATGCATGATTAAAACTATTAAATTATGAAAAAAAAGTTGATAAAAAAGTAAATAAATATCATTATAACTAAACTATGACCCAACCCAAACCAGACCGAGAATAACGGTCAAGCAGGTTGACGTCAGCTCCTCCAGCTGATCGACCTCCAAACCAGCTCTGACCAGTTAGAACCCGTGAAGACCAGAAAGCACCTTTAGAGGCTGGTTTAAGCCTGATTTCCCAACAGGACTGACACAACTGTGATGTAACCCCATTTAAAACTCAACAGATGACATCTACCCAGAAATCTCAGCAACATCCTCCTGAACAAACACACACTCACAGAGAACTACACACCTTGAGCGAGGCGTGGTGCAGAATTTCAACATGTCTGTCCCTCCGGGGGCCGCCGGTGGCTCTGTATCCCCTCAATCCTGTCTCTCCCTCTCTCTACTCCTGCTGTTTACCACCAATCCAAGCATGTATTCACTGCTGCTGCGTTCCTCGGTCATACGCCCCGATCACAAGAGCATGGAGACAGACACCCACCGCCTCTCCTCTCCACCCTCTTCCTCTCTGACATGAGGCGCCGACGTCTCAATAAATACAATTACTGCCGCAGTCACACACAGACAGAGCCATGAGAGGACAGAGGAGGCCGTTCACACAAGAAAAAGGCCGTTTAGCAGCGATAAGCGCTCAAAACAGGCTCCTCTCTCACATGGAGAAGTCACAGGGCCGCTGGGTTACATGTGGACAGATTGAGGCATGCATGCTGGTCACAACATGGTTTGAGGCGAAACACAAAACACTCGCACACATACATGAACTGTTACAAATATATTTTTTATATATATATATATAATTTTTTTTTCATTAATTTTAAATTTTAAGTGTGTGTGTGTATGTATATGTATATTTAATGCACCAGAAAAAAATAAATAAATAAATAGATAAGTCATCCAAAATAAAAGTTTGTTTTCACATAATATATGTGTGTGTACTGTGTATATTTATTGTAATATTTATTATAATTTAGTGTATATATATATATATATATATATAAATACACACAAACATGTATAAAATTTCATAAAATATATATATAAATATATATGCATTTGTATATGCATAATTTATATATGCATAATATACACAGTAGACAATTTAATTGTCTTTAACAAAAGTTTGTTTGTATATATATATATATATATATACAAATTTTGCATGCTTTAAATTGTAAAGCCTATTTATTAATTCACATATTTTATACATCATGGTGATCTTTGTTAATTTAATATAATTTAAGCAGTATACAATTTCTTTCTGCATTCCGGTAATGACAATTTCGGAGGAAATGTGCTTACAATAATTTTTCAATGCAAAAAAAAAAAAAAAGAAGAAAAAAGTAAAAATAGGCTTCCCTTCATTAGAAAATGAAAGTTCTTTCTTTGGATTATGGAGTGAAATATATACCTGGAGTAGTTTAAAAATCGCTCTCAAAACTTGTGTATATAATTTTTAAGGTAGTCACTTCAGTCTTAGAAATAAAACGGCACAGAGTGGTTGATGCCCACACACGCCCATCGAGCAACTGGACGTATGATGGATTGAAAAGCGGTTGTTAAAGTGATTAGCATTCTTCCAGAGTGAATGTTGCCTTGGCAACAATAAATGAACCAGTCCGCAGCTTAGAAACCGTCATCCCAAATGGTTTCCGCATCCAAAGAAGCATCAATCAATTGAGTCAATCATATCGCTCTCAAATGAACAGATTTTAAGATGAGCACAAAAGGACACAGAAGACCTAAGGATCTTGTCCAAGGTGAACGAGGGACAATCAATACGTTACTGTTACTTTAGGACGAACACGGGTTTAAAAGCTTTCAAAAAGGAGATTAGATAAAGACTTTCAGTCTGGTCTTGAGCAGAGACACATAATCCTGCTACTGGTGAAGGAAACACGCTCATGCTTGGGCCGAGCCCTAGTTAACTCTGTATCAGGAAAGCCCATGTGACACGACACCGTACATTATGTCACATATAGATCGCTGGGGGACGTCTTCATGCATACATGCATGGCCAACAGCAGATCGCTTAAAAATAGCTCGCTGTTCTTCAGCGCCTCTCTCTCTCTGTCACTCAGAGGTGCGTTTGGGCATGGAAGTCACACTTCGCTTGGTTTGGTCACCCAGGGCGTCCGGTCTATTCCTCTGCCAGGCCTGCGAGGACAGCAGATGTGCTGGAGAACAGGTGGACACGTCCAGCTGTGGAAGAGTTGTCTGTCCGCCTTCTGCAAGATTCCGTAAAACTACCCAAAGGCATGGACGACAGAGACGACATGGGATGATTGAGGAGCTGTCAAGGAAACGCACGCCTTCGTGACTCTCCTCAACACGACGGCACTCTGGGCGGCTTTTAAAGGCATGTTAAACATTTTCTTGACATCAGGCGGAGACTTAATGCACAGACGAGTTTATACAACTTAGTTGAAAGCCTATAAATGCAATCACTTGTAATGTGACAATTGCTTTGATCAATAGGTGGCGCTGAAGGCAAATTGATCAGGTGTGGTCAGTGTTGGGCGACAATTACACACATCAAGTTAATATGACAAATCTTGTCAGATTTGATGCAGTTTGGCATTACGCCATCAAATTAGTTGATGCAGTATATGAAAACTTTTTTCGTCTATCTACATGAAATCTATAACCGTTTGGTCTGTGGATGATCTGAATTGAATTTGGTGAAAACTGGAAAAACGGTCTTAGAGAAGTTGGAAAAAATGTGGTTTTTAAAGAAAATGAAAAAGGCGGACAGGAATTTTGGCCAACTATGGTAAAATTGGCACATACTGTATGTTCTCGGCATGATCCAAGGAATCTGTTAAATCCACTTTCACTACAATAGACAAAATGAATCATTAATCAACATTTTTCCTTTTTAAAAATGATTATTTATGACCAAAAGGTGGCACTGTCTCAAACTTTTTAAATACTTTCTGGGTATGGTGGCACAGATTATTGTAAGAAAATGTTAATGCGTTCATAAAATATAGCATTTTCCAACTACATTTAAAATGGCCGATATGGCAAAATAGGGTATTAAACTTTTGATTTTTGGCCAGACAAAAATAGCCATTTTTCGAATCTCCGGACCACTAGGTGGCACTGTGTGGTTGACCTATTTGGTCTGAATACACTCAAGTGTTGCAGAAACATAGTCTCATGTCCATTTTGCCGGGCTCTTCATCAAATTCATTTGCGCGTTATTCAAATCAACTCTAATTCCATGTTTTTTTTTTGCCGCCATGGTCTGAAGATGATCTGGTCCATTTTTCATGAAAATCCTTTATTTAGTCTAATACTTTGTATTGATTGTTTTGGCCAAATATTGTTCACATTTCTGCTCATCAGGATGGCTCAAGTTACTGAATACTAAAAAAAAAAAAAAAAGTATCCTGTGATGTTGCATGATTATTAATGAACAAGCCATTAAGTTCCAACAAATTGTCAGGGAGGACTTTGTAAGCAGAAACGTTTGCTTTGAACAGCTTGGATACAGATGAAGTGAACCTAGGCTTGTTTTTCTCTCATGCTCTTCTGTGCACTTGATTTGATTAATGGCGTAGAACTGGTAATATTAGTAATGGAGAACATACAGCTCATTTTCTGCCGTGTCACTGTGAAAGCCTGCGGCGGCACGAGGGAAATTGCTGAAAATCACGAGCGCCCGTTTGAGCGTTCACAGAGGTGTGTGATCACTCGTCGAACATGGAGATCGCGAACGAGAGCTTTCTGAGAGGCGCCTGTCCTCGCCACAACACACCGCATTAAAGACGAGTCACCGTGAACGAGAAGACTGGAATATGTTGTGGAAATGTGGGCATATTTCACCAAATATAAAAACGGGTGTGGATTGGTTTACAAAATGTGATGTCAAGGGAAATTCAGTAATGATTATTGTATTGAAACAAAATCAACAAGTTGTTTTTCATCGTTCCTTCACTCTGACGGCAAACAAGCACAGAGCAAATCACACTAATTGGCTGTAAACACAATTTGTCAAAGCTCAAGCCACAGGCTAAGAGAGAAAGAGCAACGACAGGAAGTGATAATGATTTTTTTAAAGGGAAGCAGTATGTAGAGAGAATCAAAATGAAGTGGGCAACCAGTTAAAAATGAGTTCTGAATACAAAACCGCAGCTATACAGACGATACAGTACATCAGAGGCAAAACAGTCCAAGTGTGTAAACTTTTATTTTTAGACTTCCATTGTTAGAATAGAATACCGTGTACACTTCATACAGCATACTAAAACGAAACGCAATCTCCAGTGTGTGCGGTACGCTAGTATTCACAGCCGTCATCTCATTTATTGAGTAAAATGGCATGAAATGGGCTCTGTCCAGCCATTATGATCATTAAATGTCTCAAAACACTGAATAAAAGGTGACAATCATTGACGTGACCCAGTTGCTAATTTGAGTTTCACATTCTCTGAAAGGTTCTTCCGGAAATAAACAATGTTTTCAATGTGTAGTGTTCCTGTGGGAATTTAAAAGCTCAGGGAGAAAATGGACAATGAAGCATTTGCTCCCAGCGGAGCGTCTGCCATTCTGCGGCCCCGCAGACGACCTTTCCGAAAGGCCAGCATGCCCTCGCGCCCTCCCGTTACCCTCGCTGCTTTCACACCCTACAAGAACACTTCCTTGACTGAAAGATTCAACTGGAATGGAGTTTTTGGTGAAAGAACATGTGCCGTGATGGATTTTCATGTGTGCTGTGGTGATTTTCCAAGTCTAACCACATGGGAAATGCTGATATAGACGCCGAAACAACATAAAAAAAACGCAAAATCTAGTAACATGCTTTGCTTAGCGGTCAATATAAACAACCTATTTTACTTATAGTGCTAATATATAGTAATATGGCATAATGAAACTGGATATTCAACAAGAAAAGAAGAAAAAAAAAATAGGACAGGACTTGATTTTTTTCCCACTGGAACTCAACTTTATCCAACATATTTCATTGCCTGACAGGAACGTTTTTACATTTAAATTAAGATTACGAAGACAAACTTTTTATCTGGATTTGAAATATCACGCACCGTCGTTCACAATACGATAAGGACAAAATATTGTCATTAACAAGACAAGCTATCTGAAGAAAAAGTCTAAAAATCATCCATCACCGTAGCGCCCAAACACTATTTTAGGACATTTATATGAATATATAAATGAAATGAGCCGCCGCTGCCAGTCTTAAAGCTAATGATGCATTTCAGTTTAGATGAATCATCTCTGAATGAATGAATCTCTCTCCAACATCATCTGATCTGAAATCTCAACTCATAATTAGTAAATGAGTCAATGGAAAGAGCGATATATGCCACACATGTCAGCCGTACTCGTTCATTGTAAAGCGTTCATAACGCCGTGCTGTTTGAAAGAGATTCCGGCCCCGCTGCAAATGTCAAACTGTTGATAAAATCTTAATTTAAAAGTCTCTGAAGAACAACCAGTGGAGAATAAACGTTCATGGCATTCACATCTAAGAAACATCACACGCTTGGGTGCAGTTTAAGAAAAATGTCTAAAAAGCGGCAAATCCTGGACAGGCTTATCTTATTAAGAAAAAGGGCCAAAATAAGCCGCCCATGTAGAATCTACTGAAGCCGTTTCAACTGTGCAAATGGAAGGAAAGAAAGAGCAAATCCCCTCATTTGTTACTTAATCAGGAAGTAATTCCTTAGAGAAGTTTGATTCCCGAGTAAGTGATTGTATATTTCATAAGCGGGTTAACCAAGGAGAATTTGGGCGTATAGGTCACAGCACAGATTGGCTGTGGCGAAAGAGAAACTGCCACTTATTAAGACAAGGACCATGCAATTACTCGGAGTCAATGTTTACGTAAACGGGCCAAATGCGCATTGGAGTTCACTTATAACTTGTCTTGAGTACGTGAGATGCTCCAGTTTCCAGTTTACTTTCACATCAAAGCATCAAACTGCGGTACGACTCGACTCGTCACTTTTCCATCCACCTATTTTTATAAATCAATTTTGGGAAAACTGGAAAAAAAACCTCTAAATGCAAACACCAAGACTCAATTGATCCTTCGCTGGCAGTTTGATTGACAGGCGATCTGACCAATCATAACCCCGAATGCGTCTTTTTGTCCATCAAAGCGGTCAGGGGAGTTAGTAGATTAACGTTGGTGAACTTGATAAATTGTGCGTCCTCACGTCTTTCTGCGCTTGAAACAACATTCCTTCTGATGTTCATTCACGTTTATTTGATGCTATAAATGCACTAGTATGAAGAGATGATCGGGTCACGAGGAGCTGCAGCGATCTGTCACGACACTAGACGCTATTTATCGATTAAACTTCTTTAAAAAGTTACGATATATTACATACGAAACCGTTTCATACGTGATGCTCCACAATGTCCTTTTCACTCCGTGAGAACTTGATGTGTGGCACAAGAGCGCATGGGTTGTCGGACATAGCAACAGTAACTAACGGGGGCGGGTCTTTGCGAAGGGTCAATTGTTTTTATCCAATAAGAAGGCATGCATGAACTACAATGGAAACACATTTGCCAAACATATCCCTTGGAACTGGACTAACCAGTGGATCAATCACGTTGTACAGCATCTCAAATGCTGGTTATTCTAAAATGCCTGACATCAAGATGATCGGGTATAATTATCTCAAAGAAGTGTCACATGATTGCATTGACAAACACCGGGCATCTGCCTCTGAATGAAAGATAACATGAGGCCGCACACTCAGAGGCATTTATGAGGTAGGAAATAAGAGTGACCATTGTGTTCTCTTGAACATATGGGATGGAAACGGTGCTTCATTTGCAAATGTTCTATGCAAACATTCCGGTTTGTAAAAGTTAAATTCACAACTTTGGATGGAAACATAGCTAATGAGAGCAACACACTTGTGGCAACGGTTGACACAATACCGCCACTGTCATCAAGTCATGCCACCTTTATTTATGTAGTGCTTTATACAATAGAGATTATCAAAGCAGCTTTAGAGGAACAAAACAAGAATTCTACTGTAAGCAGCTCTAAAAAGAAAAAAGTGCCATTGTTCAGCTGAGGTCAGTTGGTTTCAGATTCAGATATTGCTATTATATTCATTACTGGTTACAGAGAAGTTAGTGTTATTATATTAATATTAAAAATAATGCATGAAAGTGAACAACACTCTTATAATCTGCTGAAAAATCTACTGTAAACCAGCCCAAGTTTGCTGTTCCAAGTATGTCTTAAAGGGTTTTTCAGGCCAAGCTGAGAGATCGCCATAATCCATCCAAGAGCAGAAAACCAGGTTATATCAGCGACGCATTTTATATATTGGATAATAGTGCATAACATGCGCACACACAAAACTGTTATACACTATCAATCAAATATTTGGGACTCTAATGCTCACTAAGACTGCAAAAAAAAAAAGTGTTATAGTGAAATATTATTCAAATGTGACGTGGAAACTACTTATGGTGTGGTGTTATTTTAAAAACAATAATATTACATATTGTATGTAATCTTGGTGCAATGTAATGTGATTCATCATGTGTTGATTGCACCTGCGCCTGCAATCACCAGCACATTACATCATCAACCGAGTTAGAAAACAGCTCGATAGAGCCGTCAAGTAGTTCCTCCCCGCGAGCATTAAAATACAGCACCAAAACACACAGATCTGCTCATGTCTGGCACAGGCGGCCCTGCGTTGGTGTTGCTAATAGTAACCGCTGCAGATGGCTGTTGTTGTGCCAGTAATGGCAGGGTTGTATTTGCGCTCGTTTGCCCTAAAAAGCATGGCAGGAGGAAGTTCGGGAAAAGCAAAACACGAGGCTCATTTGGAAGCAGATGGGCTTCCTCCCAGACCCTTCAGAAAGCATTTTAATGGCGACGAAACACAAAGTCGAGCACCGATAGCGCCCTCAGAAAATCCGTCCAACGGTTTCTCCCAGCTCACAATCGCTGATTAGAGACGCACAATCTGGACACCTGATGAGGGCGATTCCCTCCCCGCTCTGTGAACGGACGACGACATGCAGGACTGTTAGTAAATCTCAATTAAAAGAACGAGAGATGCTAACGCGGAGGTTTCACCGTCTCCAGGAGGTGGGTGATGGAGCGGCTTATTAGTCACTGAACGTCTGAAGTTTTGCAAGAGCAGATGTGGTGAAGAAAAGGACCAATTATTCCCTCACAGTAATGGGTTCAAGAGGGGGACGCAGCACACGTTCAAGAGGGCGGCACACTTACAGTACACAAGCATAAAATAACATGTCACCTCAGGCGGTGGCAGAAGAGAGAGAAAAATAAAATGCATAGCACGCCTTTATTAACAAAGACTTTTGGTGGCGTCATACTGGGACGTTTTGACGGTTCACACCTATGACTATAAAGCTTTTTTAACAATCAATCGAATACATATGTGGCTTGCCAGATGCTACCAAAGATCGTCGGCTATATACATATATCCTGAACCGTCACAATCAGAGGACAAATACAGTCAGTCACAGGTGATCCACACTCCAGTCCAGAAGGGGGCGCACGCAGTAATGCAACGCTGTTTGCTAACCGCCACAACAGAAACAAGCAAAGTAGATAAACAACGATCCCTGAATAGATGTTCACATGTTTCAACCATAGAAAGACATCAATAGTTTGAGAATAATATCTCACGCAACGTTACATTCACCTCAGGAAAGTCATTTAGTGTCCACAGCATGTTAGTTCACTAGAGAAATGAACTCTAGAGGGAGCACTTCACCAAATATATGCACTTTATTAGCTCGTATCTACATTATTTACTTTACCTGTTAGTAAGAATGTCTTAATTATTTCATATATTAGTTCTGACAGTACCTGTAAATTATTATATTACAGAAATGGAGTCAAAATATTTGAAAATGTAATAATTAGATGTAGAAATTAATACAAAATCTGCTTTACGTGAAATTTGTTTGCTTTATTTGAGTGTTGATCTAAAAATAAACAGGAACTGAATTTAATCATTTGGACCTTTAATATTATAGTAATATGCAGAAAGCGCTCCCTGTATATACTTTACAGCATTAGCGGAGATAGAATTTTTTTATTTTTTATTTTTAAGAAAACGTTATTTAAAGATAGAGACACTATTTGTTCAATAAACCACTGTTTAATTAAAACAGAAGCAATTTGATGTTTAGTTTTCTTCCCTCTACTGTACTGAGCTGTGTCTTCAATACCGAGGTCCGTACTGAACCAGCATGTTTGTGTGTGTGTGTGTGTGTGTGTATATATATATATTTTTATAAATATTTAATCTGAGAGGGAGCAGAGCACTGGGGCTCACGGATGAATCAGAACGAAAATCGTCGCAATGCTGCGTAAGAAAAAACAAGCTTTTGTGTCAGTCTGTTCTGAGGTCAGTGACCTGCACTTCAGCGCATCAATACAGCAACGACTCATTACAGTCACGGAGAAACAAACCACCAGGAATGGATTCTGAACCGTGACAACAGCTTCCATCTGGAAGCAAAATGAATCCCTGATTCAGGGCAGACATTAACAGAGGAAAAAATACTCTTCAAGAACTTTTCAGAAACTGCAAACAGCTTAAGTGGAGAAAACGTGATGGAGGTGAGGTTATCTTGCATAAATGCACATTTAACTTGATATATTGCATTTGTAACACAAATCATCTCTCAGTGATTTGCATTGCTCAAAGCAGATGGTAATTGAGTTGCTAGCTGGTAGCTCAACAGGTTAAGAGTTAATGGGTTAATAAGCAGAAATAAACAATGGCAGCTTTGGGAATAATTAGATCATGATCTCAAACAAAAACACTGGATTCAGCTGGTAACGTGACTGATTAGTAGATGAGCATTTAATAAATCACAACACGCAATATACGCTTATATTAATTTATCTCACTGCGACCAGCCAATCCATCAGCGCCTCACATCTAAAACCTAAACATGTGGATGCGTGTTTAGAACACACAACAGCTCAAAGTTTACTTTCTAGGTGTCCTAGCAGAGTTATTTGGTGCAAAATGAAAAGACAAATGACCAGAAATAGTCTTGTCTACTTCTGAGGCTGAGCGGTGGAGACTGAACCGGGCCGAAGACAGCAGGAGGCTGAGCGGATGATGTCTCAATCTATCTCCCATCTATCCAAACCACCTGCTTCCCATCAAAACACGCATTTATATCCACTTTCAGAGCTCTATACATCATCTCTGTGTGTCTGGATCACACAGGCTGACACTCGACTATTTTTCGAAACAGATGAAAGTAAAAAGCCATTGCAGTAATATTTAGAGACGGTAGATGTGATGGTAAAACCATCAGTATGTTTCAGAGGAAATGCATGTTTTCTTGCTTAATGTATATATTCCAAAAAAAAAAAAAAAAAAAAAAAAAAAAAAAAAAAAAATATATATATATATATATAATAAAAAAAATTATAAAAATAAAATATATTATTTAATGATAAAATTTTATTGTTGTAATATACAATAAAATTATATATTAAATTAATTTATATATATATATATATATATATATATATATATATATATATATATATAAATGCAGAACTTGATTTTAATGAACATAAATTGATTGAAAAAGTTGAAAGAATTATGAAGACAAACTTAATTTCTTTGGAATTACATTCACCGATACATTTAAAATAAATTCAGGAACATGTATTAAGAACATAAATAGGGTGAACTCTGATTTCATGTTGACTTTGCAGGATATCATCTTCATTGTAGAAGTAAATCTGCAGCTTTAAGTCCTCTGGGACAGAGGGTTTACAGACTGGCAGAACTTTTAAAAACAGATGGCATTATAAGTGCTTGACCTGAATTGATCCGAACACAAGGCGTTCACAGATGGGCGTATCTGGTTGCGCACTCAAGCCCAAAAATCATTTTTGGTGGTTAGGGTCATATTTCTTAAAGTCTTCTCACAGGACGTCTCTTTGAAGTTCATAACTGCACCATCAGCAAATACATAAATGTAGTTCTTCTTGTGTTTTATTATGGAAATAACACACTTAGACACTTTTACCAGAGGATGTCATGGTTCGATCCGCTACTTAAAACACATGTGGAATTGAAGTGCAAGTTCCTGTAGTAAATCAGAGGGGCAAACAGGACAGAAGTGAATTATGGGACACAGCGAACGCAGCCTGCAGGAATGACGTGTGTGATGGAGGTCATTTGCTCACAGTGGAGAGGAACGGCTCCCGTTTCTCTAAGCGCACAGCTGTGTTCAGCAGCTGGAACTAAAGCTCGCCTGCAGTGTGTGACACAGGTTATATGGGACGCACTCACAGGCGACTCTTAGTTTGCCTGTAAAAGCAACACAGGGCTTCGAGACTACAATAAAATGACCACAGATGTGATAAAAAAAAAAAAACCATATCGGCCGAAATTTGTTCATTTTTAATGTTATCGTTATCAGCCTATGTGTTCGATATATTAAAGACGATAAATAATGGATTACTTCCTTCAGATGCGCACTGACGTTTCACAATGATGGCTTTGAATTGCTTGAAATCTGATTGGAATCACTTCAGAAAGGAAGTTCAACATGTGCAATCTAAAATTATAATGACATTAGATAACATGATTATAATTGTGTGTGTGGAACACGGCTCTTAATGGTGAGCCTTTTACAAAAGTATATAGAAATTTGGATTTAGATTTATCGGCCAATATATCGGTTATAAATATAAATCGTTATTGGTATCGGCCAGAGTTTTCATATTGGTGCATCCCCATAAAAAACTAATAAAGGATGTGAAATAGTAAAGATCTACACATGCAACTTACTACTAAAGCGTAGTCGTTGCTCATGAATATTAATTACTTGATGTCACGTAACTTATTGGCTGACTGGCAGACGTTGTGCGCTAATCAGCTGGTGAATAAAACAATCTGCTGAAATCATGCCTCATGAATATTTAATAAGTTAATTGACTGGATGCTCCCGGAAGGCAACCAGACAACATCTGCACAACCCAAGAAATCAATCCTTTGTTTCACATGCATTTTCGTTCAACAGAATGCAAGACTCGATTAAAAGCTGAACTAGGTTCAACTTGATTCCCCCCTTTATACCAAAAACCGAGTTAAAATACTTCACCAATCTACAGCACTACGGTAAATAAGCGGGTTTGCAGATGCAACGACAAAGAGAATAAACAACAAATGACTCTTATGAACCAGTTCTTTAAATGAATCAATTCGCAACGACTCGGTAACAATATAAACCTTTAGATGCAATAGAGCAGAGCTTCCCAAACTTAAGAGGGGTAAGGGCCCCCAAAAACACTGCAAAAGCTCCACGACCCCGCGGTTAAAAAACATATACCGACATTTACCTACAAATGCATTTGTTACCAAGTTTGTAAGAAGTGCATGTGAATTATGAGAACTAAACATTCTTTACAAATATATTTAAATTCATAAGACTAACCTTACATACTTTCAAAAAAAATCAAGTTTTAGAACAATTGGAATATTTTAATTCATTGATTTGGACTAGCTACGGCCCACAGTTTGGGAAGAACTGCAATAGAGAGTTTTTATATCATATGATTATTTAGGCACATGAATACTGAGCACGAAAATATAATAAAACCAGGCGAATCGATGTTGATCTTGATGGACAGGTTCTTATGTCATCATAAAAACTGTGATATTTGCAGATATTGTCTTTATTTGCAGTGTTTATTGAGCTGTTTTGTCTGCCGTCCTTCACGGCTCCGGTTAGTTTTGGGATGCATGCGGAATGTCGGATGCAAGTTGCCAAGGTAACAGTGTGGTATTTATCGTGTCGTCTACGACGGGTGAAGAGTGGGCCGTAATGTCAGAGGAGTCGAGCAAACACTGCAAGCGGAGAGACGGGTATTTCTGCATCGCCGTGGCGTCACGCTGACCCGGGAGGTCAAGGAGATGGCGGAGCACAGGACTCAACACACCCACACACCCCCGCAATGTCAGACACATTAAATGTCAGCGGCGTGGACAGGTCTGCCCTTTCGAAGTGGACAGAGTTAGCAGCCGAGGCCGTTTGGAACGAGAAAGTGGTCAAGCTGGTCCAGTCTGAAGGTTTTTAACGCACCTAAGGTGGTTTTAAGTGCGTTTTTGGGGGAGGTACCTGTATTTTATAAATGAAACTAGCAAAATGACAAGGTTTTGGTGTGCTGGAAGTGTCGGAGGGCATGTAGGCTGGAAAATACAAGACAGATTTAGTTTGCTAGCACCAACCATTCATTTCAAAAGCAAGTTCACTGTCTCAGCTTCTTTCATTTAAATATTTCATTGGCACTCTTTTCAGTCCATTCGGTCTCAAAACAACACGGGGTGATAACAGCCACACTCACAAACAAAATCACACATTAATATTTCATTCAGCAACGATCCATAGGAAAGTTTTCAAAAGCACATATCATAAAACAAGAGTTCTGTGGAACAGTCCGGACAGATACGAGATCAAACCTGGTTATCCAACCCCTCAGGGCTCTGATAGACCGACACAATAGCGTTGAGGATGAAATGTTGGCGCTGATGCTGAAACTCTGTTTACTAGAGCTCGCATGGGGTCCTAAAACTTTGCTAATACAAAAGCTCGTGCCGCTGAAGGCGATGTTTCATACCTACAACCCTTTCAGCTTACGGTGGAAATTCTGAGGAAATGGATGGATATAATATTACATGCCACGCTCTCATAAACCATGTTATTTTCCCCCCTTCTGCCCCGGGCTCTCTCGCAGAGTTCGGCGAAAGTTGTCGGGACATCGTCTTTGCTGGAGACAGTGGTTTGGCGGATGCTTTAGAGTTCTCGGGGCATTTCATTCCGAAACCAGCAAACCGCTAAACGTCACGTGTGCTGAACTGTTATTGCTTCCACGACACGGGATGCAGAGAATTCTTAGATATCCTTTTTGCAATTCATTTCAATTTGTGCAAATTGGCATATTAATATATAATGTGTATTCGCATGTGCATGTTTATCTGCACTTTACAGCAGCTTAGGGTTCAAGCTCATCCAATCAGAAATTACAATCATAACTTAAGAGAATGAAGACAAAGAAAGTAGACATAAGCATTCAATAAATTTATAATTATAAAAAAGTATAATAATAACAAAAAAAACAATAATATACATTTTTATATTATTATTATTATTATTATTATTGTCACTATTATTAAACACTGACTGGAAACTCCATAAGAAAGTTCAAAAATAATAATATATTAAAAATAAATCAAATCAAATAAATAAAAAAAATAATAATTCTTTTCAAAAATGTATGTTCTTACGCCATAAAAAACAATACAACTAAAACATATAATAATAATAATAATAATAATAATAATAGTTAACGTTTAAAAATGCTCATATTCCATAAGACAAAAATAAAAACAGTAAATAAAAACTGGATAAGAAAGTTTAGAAATGTTCCTACCCTTAAGAAAACATTAATAATAATGATAATAACAAAATGATCAATAACTTTATATTAAGGAAACATCAACAATATATTAAAAGCGGACAGGTTTTTGCTTTGTGTTTTTGACAAGTTTTGCACACAGACAACAATGTTGTCAAAATGATCCATGAAAAAAAACGTAATTTGCATCACGTCACTGGTTTTTTTTAGTAGTTTACACAGTTTGACAACCATTTTAAAAAGTTTGCATTTGCATTTTACTGTGTCGTGTAAATGAATGGCCAAATAAATATTTTTTCCTTTTTTTAGTTGAAAATGGTGCGGTATATGGCCTGTAAAATATATATTGACAATTTCTAAATGACTTTAACTGTGGCTCATCCAATCAGATTTTAGAGCGGTTTCTGTTTTATAGTCTCTCTTTGCAATCTGCTTAATTGCAAAGGCGCTAAATGACTGTAACGACGCAACGCTCGGTGCAAGCTGCAATCTCGTCCTCTTCCTATGAAGCGCGCCGGTTAATTTTCCTGCGCCGAACCTCTGCCTCCCGCTGCTCTGCTGTGGATCCCGTGCTGAGCAGCAGGTCTGTCTGTGGGTGGATGTCAGTCTCTGAGAGACGTCTCCTTCCCTCCGCCCACGCTCAGCACTCATCTCTCCGGGACCAAACGCTGTGATTCAGGCTCTGTAGTCGGGTCATGTTCTGTGTTTTACCGGAGCAGGATTCTCAGAATATCTGCCTGCTAAGGTGAACGCTGAATGTATGAGTCCGTGATACAGATTGTGTCGGTGTCGACCGCTGGGAACGGCTTCTTTTGAGCAAGCAGATTCCAGATTACATAAGGCGACTCCTGGAGACTACAGACATCTGGAGGCTCAGGCTGATAAGAATATAACCTGGCATCTTTCTATCCGCTCAATCATTCATGACTTTAAAAGCCGAACACGTAGCCTCGAAGTTCCCCCGCGACACAGGGACTTAATCACAAATGCGCTCGCTGGCTTTATGGATGAGCCTTGCACACAACATGTGGATTTTCTTACGCAGTTAAAGATTTCCAGTCAGTCCTTAATCCACAGATGACAAACTCTATCCCTCGCTGTAAATGCAGCGGATGGCGATTGGAGAGAAAACCTACAGCATTGTAGGCTTGGCTCCACACCACAATGTTGGCTTTGGTTCTACAACAAAACTAAATACTGTAGCCTAAGAACACTGAAGGTTTTACATCATGACTGATGTAAACTAACACAAACGCATACAGAAAAAGTGTAAAATAAAAATAAATCACTGACCCCCAAGAGTAAAAAAAAAAAAGCTAAACTACTTTTTTCCAATGTTGACAAATTACAAAATTGACCCATAAAGGTCGTTTAGAAGTTTCGAGCTTCACAAGAACCAATGAGGTTCATTCTCGTGTTACGCATCACGTTTGAGCTTCACAAGAACCAATGAGGTTCATTCTCATGTTACGCATCACGTTTGAGCTTCACAAGAACCAATGAGGTTCATTCTCGTGTTACGCATCACGTTTGAGCTTCACAAGAACCAATGAGGTTCATTCTCGTGTTACGCATCACGTTCGAGCTTCACAAGAACCAATGAGGTTCATTCTGGTGTTACGCATCACGTTTGAGCTTCACAAGAACCAATGAGGTTCATTCTGTGTTACGCATCACGTTTGAGCTTCACAAGAACCAATGAGGTTCATTCTCGCGTTACGCATCACGTTTGAGCTTCACAAGAACCAATGAGGTTCATTCTCGTGTTACGCATCACGTTTGAGCTTCACAAGAACCAATGAGGTTCATTCTGGTGTTACGCATCACGTTCGAGCTTCACAAGAACCAATGAGGTTCATTCTGGTGTTACGCATCACGTTTGAGCTTCACAAGAACCAATGAGGTTCATTCTGTGTTACGCATCACGTTTGAGCTTCACAAGAACCAATGAGGTTCATTCTCGCGTTACGCATCACGTTTGAGCTTCACAAGAACCAATGAGGTTCATTCTCGTGTTACGCATCACGTTTGAGCTTCACAAGAACCAATGAGGTTCATTCTGGTGTTACGCATCACGTTTGAGCTTCACAAGAACCAATGAGGTTCATTCTCGTGTTACGCATCACGTTTGAGCTTCACAAGAACCAATGAGGTTCATTCTCGTGTTACGCATCACGTTTGAGCTTCACAAGAACCAATGAGGTTCATTCTCGTGTTACGCATCACGTTTGAGCTTCACAAGAACCAATGAGGTTCATTCTCGTGTTACGCATCACGTTTGAGCTTCACAAGAACCAATGAGGTTCATTCTCGTGTTACGCATCACGTTTGAGCTTCACAAGAACCAATGAGGTTCATTCTCGTGTTACGCATCACGTTTGAGCTTCACAAGAACCAATGAGGTTCATTCTGGTGTTACGCATCACGTTTGAGCTTCACAAGAACCAATGAGGTTCATTCTCGCGTTACGCATCACGTTTGAGCTTCACAAGAACCAATGAGGTTCATTCTGGTGTTACGCATCAAGTTCGAGATTCACTAGAACCAATGAGGTTCATTCTCGTGTTACGCATCACGTTCGAGCTTCACAAGAACCAATGAGGTTCATTCTCGTGTTACGCATCACGTTTGAGCTTCACAAGAACCAATGAGGTTCATTCTGTGTTACGCATCACGTTTGAGCTTCACAAGAACCAATGAGGTTCATTCTCGCGTTACGCATCACGTTTGAGCTTCACAAGAACCAATGAGGTTCATTCTCGTGTTACGCATCACGTTTGAGCTTCACAAGAACCAATGAGGTTCATTCTGGTGTTACGCATCACGTTTGAGCTTCACAAGAACCAATGAGGTTCATTCTCGTGTTACGCATCACGTTTGAGCTTCACAAGAACCAATGAGGTTCATTCTCGTGTTACGCATCACGTTTGAGCTTCACAAGAACCAATGAGGTTCATTCTCGTGTTACGCATCACGTTTGAGCTTCACAAGAACCAATGAGGTTCATTCTCGTGTTACGCATCACGTTTGAGCTTCACAAGAACCAATGAGGTTCATTCTCGTGTTACGCATCACGTTTGAGCTTCACAAGAACCAATGAGGTTCATTCTCGTGTTACGCATCACGTTTGAGCTTCACAAGAACCAATGAGGTTCATTCTGGTGTTACGCATCACGTTTGAGCTTCACAAGAACCAATGAGGTTCATTCTCGCGTTACGCATCACGTTTGAGCTTCACAAGAACCAATGAGGTTCATTCTGGTGTTACGCATCAAGTTCGAGATTCACTAGAACCAATGAGGTTCATTCTCGTGTTACGCATCACGTTCGAGCTTCACAAGAACCAATGAGGTTCTTTCTCGCCTAAATTCAATCTGATCATCATATAAAGCAATAGAATCTCCTCAGAAAAAAATGGTTGATTCACATGGATTAATTTTTTTAATTTATTGATGAACTTTGACAAAGTGGTAGTTGCTCAGATTTTATTTACAATATCTTTATTTGTTTTTCGAAGATGAACGAAAGTCTTACAGGTATGGAACGACATGAGGGTGAGTAATTGAGGACATTTTTTTTCTTTTTCATTTTTGGGTGAACTAACACTTTAAGGTTGATTCATAAATCTAGATTCATCAAAAAGAATCTGTTCATACGAGTCATTTGTTCAGCAATCAGACATCTCGACTCACATGGCGTTTGCCGTTGCGTGTGGTAAACCCATGGTAAATTGTTAGTATTTGACACATTTGCAAGCATTTTAGTCACATACCGAAGCCCTGCAATGCAGACAAACGATGCATGAGGCAAAAGCGGCAAAATGTTAAAAAAGATTTCATCGCAGGCTGTCAAAGGTGTATTTTTAATTCGCCAAAGACCCGATTAAATCAATCCCAGCCATCCGCAGAGACCTACAATAGTTAGTTACTATATTACAGCCAATATCTCACCGATAACAATTCAAAATGTCTTCCAGAGCAAAATAATGATCGGTTAGCATGGGGAAAATGTAGTACATCATAATGATATAACCATAATTACGCTTTTGTGTCAACTTTGTCATCGGACCACATTCACACTTTACAATTAAAGTGTGACAACCGTTCCTCAAGTTCAGGATGTCAATCACCGTCTGTTAAATTGCTCACTAATGGACTTCATTTGCATGTTGTGAGCAGACGAATGTTTAAATAATGACTTAGCACTACTGAAATATGTCATTTCCTCTCAGACATCTGTAAGCAACAGACTCCAATCATGTATATTAGTCTGGGAGCACAAAAGGTTTTACGAGCAGTTTCAGCATGAGTGGCCACATCCATTATGATCATTGCGAGACCACATTTCCATAGTGAACCATTTAGTTGGATAATAGTCTTTTACTACCAGAATGGAAATTCACTAACTGCTGCGCTAGTTTTCACTGTTAAAATAACTCGAGGGTTTCCACACAAACTTTACATGAGAGCTTCGCCTGCTGTGCTCTATTTATTTTGGACAGACTTAATTTTAGAGACGCTAGAACCCGCTTGAGACATTTTACACATATTCCAGCCATCCTGCGCATGCATACATAGTCATACACGGCGAAATAAAAATCTATTTCTCTCTTCTACTAAGCACTACTAAAATTATGTAAATGATCTGACTGTATTCTAGCAGTGCTTAATGTTCATCCTATCCTGTTCGCTTTTTTTTATTTATTTATTTATTTTTAAGAATACATCGACATTTTTCGTTGTAGATTTTCCCACCAAAAAACATTAGCTTATAAAGAAAGAATCATCCAGTGAGAGCATCATATTTCACACTAGTTTTATGTAGATTTATGTACATTTCAATGTCACCCTACAACAAGAAGGATAATAAATACAAAAATGAAAAATGGCTGCAGATCATAATTTCACTAGTAATATCTTTAACCACAGCAAGATGACTGAAAAACTACAGTTAAACGCTTAAAAAAAAAAAAAAAAAAAAAAAAAAAAAAAAAAAAAAATCACAGAATCAACCATTGAAACAAAAAAGTTACCATATCTGTTTGAGCAAATCATTTTTAACGAACTTTAATTATTCTTAAATATTTAATGTTAATATATTATAGTATAATATTAGAGCTGCAACTAACGATTATTTTTTCTGTTGACTAATCTAACAATTATTTTTCGATTAGTCAACTACTCTAACGATTATTTTTTTAATTAATCTAGTGATCTTTTTTTTAAGTAAGAAGTTAGAACTAATTTAGCAGTTGATTGAGGTGTAGAAACACTGGGACACGCCATTATGTAATAATACGATTTGATTTAGATTAAAAATAAGCCACTTATGTGTGTGTGATCGTCCAGTGGGAGACATTTGAACTTTAAAATGTACTTTCTCTACAGTCTTAAAGGAACTTTGACAGTGTTGAAGCCATTGAACAAACGTCTCCTGAAGCGTGTGTTTTTCCTCTTGCGCCGTCTGTTCAGAATTTAGCAGCCTCATCTCTGATTGGCTGGAATTTTGGCACATTGTAACTCTGGTTTGTGTTGAGCAGGCGCGGGGCGGGGCGGGTATCAGGAGCGCGAGCAACTCAAACCTCGCACGTGCGAAAGAGAACGTCCGCGCACATCCAAATAAACTTCTTTGAAATGCAAAACTCATTTTCGTTCACTCGAAATATTTTCTTATTTGCGAGACGAAGATTTTCTCCTCAACTCAGTTCATGCGTGAAATGCCCTTTCGCACGTTCAAAATATGATCTTGCGTGCGCCAAAATTTGGCAGAGATCCAATTCCATAGCTGGTACGCCATTTCGGTTCTGCGAAGGGAACAAAGGACCATTTGATTCGGCCTCTGTTTAAAGTATTCCCATACTTTTGATCATCGTGGTCTAGGTTTTTGTGATAGAATGGAACTTTCTCCGTTCCCAAGAGCAGAAGCCGCCGTTACGCCAGATGAATGTAAACAGTGTGACGAAATCGATGACGTCGACGCGTCGTTGCAGCACTAAGGACAACATAAGTTGGAAATCAGGAATTTTCAAATTCAAAAACCATTTCAATTTACTGTCTACAGTACCATTTTGGGATATATGAGGAGTGTTTCCTTCATAGCGTTTCAAGAAGAAGAAAGTCTTAATATATATATGTATATTACTTTACACTGGGTACGTGAATGTCTGCTCAGTGGCACAGAGGAACCCTGTCAATATGCCTTTCCTGTTCTCGATCCTCTATTACTCAGCGGTAACTCATGAACACGGACTCCCAGCGATGAAAAGAGCTCGCTCAGAGGGTCAAAAGAGGCTTGGGATGGTGAAAGAATGAGGCCGCTCAGCGTGACGAAGAGTGAGAGCTCATCTGTGCTGCATAATTGTGTGCTGCTGACTGCCATGTGCTGCGCTCAGAGTGTGACATTGTGCTGTGCACCACAAAAAAACAGCTCATTGTATGCAGCCACACAAGGTTGTCATACACACGCAACAGCCTTGTCGAGATCAGCCGCTGTATCAAAAAGCGTTATTATGTAAGTCATTCACTGCCTGCTAGCAGGGTCATAAACCGTTAACATGACGCGTCCATTAAGACAAAACCCTAGAGCAAGTCTATTCACGTCGCACGTCCTGCCGGTGTGATTCTGACTCTCTGGTTCGGCTCTGAAATGGCCTCTGTTTTTCTTGCTCCAGGGTCTGAAGTGTGTAATTGTAAACTCATTGGCCACAGCTCTGCTGGATTCAGTCATGGAGGGTTGGCAGCATGGATTTTCTGCTTTACAGATTGGATGGATTAGATGAATGAATGCTTGAAGAGCCGCAAGGTACATAAACCCTAATTGGACAAGTGGAGCATTTGGTACTATAATGATTCGTTCACTTCAGCTAAATTGATTTATTACTCAATGAATCAGTGTTTTTGAATAAGCAAATCATTCGATGACGATCACATATGTTATGACTTAATTAGTGACTGGAACAAATCAGTTTTTTTTTTAATAAATCAATTATTTGTTTTTGAACAAATTGGTTGAGTGGATAATTCAAAAGACCAACTCATGAATCAGTGGATTTTTTTTTTTTTTTTTTTGTGATTGTTGTGGTTAAAAATCCTTGATAACGGCACGTTTTCTTAAAAAAATGAGATGGAAATTGCAGGAACTTGCAAAAACTGCGGTTTGATGCAAAAGAGGAAAAAAAGGTGATTCCCCAACACCCTGTCCTCTCTAGACTACTGCCTTCATGTCAAGAGTCATTTCTGATCACTTCAAGCTACTGAATCACAGAATATTGAAGTTCTCATTCTGTTTTATTTCAGACCTTCATTAACACATGAATCAAACTTACAAAACATTGAGTCAAACAACTTCTGTAAAAATGAATAAATAAAATATTTTTTAAAAAAAGTGTGCTTCCTGTTTTACAGAGGTAGCTGTATAAAACAGACATCTTAAGTGCTTCCAAGTGCAATCTCTTACTGCAACGTAAATTATTTTACACACTACTAATATAGAGCGTCGTCTGTGGTCCGACAAGCAGTTGCACGGAATGCAAAATAATTGGCCCCCACTGTCATGTGACACACCGGGAAACTGCTTCACGCGGCCTTTTGCGCTCATTTTGTTGGCAAATGAGAATGATTTGTGCGCTTCATCACGGTTTCACCGCAGGGTTTGCAGATGATGTTCACGTCGTGCAATTACGTCACTTCATGAGGTTCCCATAGCAATAGGAGGGGAAATAATGGCGCTTTACTTGTGTGAAGTAAACGCAACATTTTCCAACTATGTGACTTTTTTGCAACGAAAATACAGGGCAATTTATGCGGCGTATTTGAAAAAATGCGACCCCTGCATAAATATGCAGACTTTGGCTGTTTGTGCATGAAATCAAGCGATCGCATAATCGCGTTTTCTGGAGGGAATGATGAAGACAATTGTTTTGTACCTGAATGAATCAGCTGAGTGAGTGATTCACATTTTTTGAACATACCGTTGGGGTGAATGATTCAAAAGACTCACTCAAAAAGAAAATCGCTTGTTCCATTGCTGAATGAATCAGTGTTATTAAACAAATCGAGTGAATGATTCAAAAGCCTCACTCATAAAAACAAAATCACTTTAATTCGTCTATTTCGGGTAGTCGTGGCCTAATGGTGAGGGAGTTGGGCTTGTAACGTGAAGGTTGCTGGTTCGATTTCCACGCCGGCAGGAACTGAAGGTGGGGATTGTGAATAAACAACACTCTTTCCACCTTCGATACCACGACTAAAGTGCCCTTGAGCAAGACACCTAACCCCCCTAATTGCTCCCCGGGCGCTGTCGCAATAGCTGCCCACTGCTCCGAGTGTGTGTTCAGTGTGTGTGTGTGTGTGTGTGTGTGTGTGTGCACTTGGGATGGGTTAAATGCAGAGCACCAATTTCAAGTATGGGTCACCATACTTGACAATACGTCACGACTTTCACTTATACTACGCCCTAAAAGAATACCGTTTTTGTGAAGAAAAAGTACATACTTTTGAGTGTGTAGGAAAAGAGTACACAAGCTTTGGGACAATGTACTTCATCATAATTGCGTCTCCACTCACTCAAAGATCTACTGGAGCGACAATATAATCTGTAGAAAGAGTTCCAAACGAAATGACCACAACTAATGCACAAAACAATACGAGTTTTAAAAGATAAAACTGAATCAATGCATCAAAACAATATAATGTAAAATCATTGTTATTTTAAATTATTAGTGTTTTTAAAGACTAAGTGAGTGCCAAACGACCATAAAGGATGCTCATCCAGGAACGTGTCCTGTGTAAATCACATTAAGATATTGGCATTACAGCATATTACATTTTTATTCCCCACTTCACACTTGGTTTGATTGCACTATGCAGACATGTGGTGGTGTTCTATGAGCAATTTACACTTAATTCGGCTTTTGTTATGCACCAAATTCACCCTCAGGGACCAATAAACTGTCTATCCATCTAAGAAAGAAAATCCATGTGAAAGTGCAGGCACTTATACTACAGACACGTCTAGCATAGCAAATAAATTCTGAGGAATCCATCAGCCGCTGGCCGACAACTCGCTGACCGCTCCGGCATCAGGATTAAGACGTGTTTTTCAACTCTAATTAAACACGGGGAAATAAACAGCTTCTGTTTGTGCTTCTCTAGTAATTTGGGAAAAGGAAGGCAGGAAAACCAGAAGGGTTTTCGCAGAGGAGAGAGTTGATATGAGGGAGGCCGGAGAGATTAGAGAGACAGATTGGCAAAGGGCGCCTCGCCAGAGCTCCTGATAAGATGCCTCCACTAGTTGCAAGATGAAAGCCGCTGAGATGGAACAGCCTCGCAAAGTGGGGACAAGACTTAGATCAAGCCTGTGGAACGGATCTCGACATATCCAACTACCTGTGATGTGTAATGTGTACCGAGTGACACTGATACCCAACGGCGTAAAAAAAGGGGCGACAAAACCGGTGCATGTTGTTTGTCAGACAAGCATCAATCACGGCTTAAAAGGAAACGTGAATTATTGATGCATCACATTGATCCCGTTGCATTACCGAATCTGTCAGCGTGACACCAATTACTGTCTCAAGAGCCGAGCTTCGGCAAAAAAAAACAAAAAAACAAAATGCACATCCTGATATCGGCCTGGTTTGAGTGGTAAAGCAGCATTTATGGATGGAGAAAGGGAATGTGACGTGACACATCAGCGGCGAGCGAGTCAGTTTTCTTCCTCGATGGATCTCTGTTGTTGCAATACCAGCCAATAAAAGTCAGTTTGCTGCAATAAGCTATTATATAAAAGGCCATCTAGATTTGTATCAGTGTGCAATTCATGAGGCTTGGCATTGTAATATCCTCACTGCTGAAAAAAATGATCCACAGCACCACGACATTAATAACACGGTCGGCCAATATTAGCAATTATGTCTTGATGGATGAGTGTGTTATTGTAGGAGGCGACTGGGACCGATGTGCCGGTAGAAGCCGAAATCAAAAAGACCCAAAGTGTCGAAGGCCCAGAGAACATTTCCCTCCCTTTATGTAAATCCTTCTAGACAGGCAGCATCTCCCTCAACGACTCAATTAACGGGCCCGATTTTAAACAATGTTTCTGTAAAGACGCTGCTGCTCGATGCCTTTGTTGTCGGTGAGGGAAGCGCTGTTCTCCCTCAGGCTCTGGGGAAATATCTGAACTCTGCATGAGTTTTGTCTCTGTTTTTTTTCCCCTTTATCAGCGATAAAAGCACAAAGCAAGAATTCAGGTGAGGATTGTGATGCAAGTGCTAACGCTATGCAGTCGTGTACGGGCTCACCTTGCCTGGCTGTCGACCTCTCCTCCCTAACTCTACGTCCCACTGAGTCTTTCAGACAATCTGACAGTAGTGCGAATGGCTACATACTACCACTAATGCGCTAAAACCCTCTGACAGAGAGGAGAATATGGAGGGGGTAAGCTGAGAAATGAAAGAAAGTCAAGGGAGCTTTGAAATGCCCACGTTATGAGTCTGGCGTCCCTCTGGATCATGACAGGGAGGCTGGTGGATATTTCAGGATATTTAAAGACAGTTGAAAGACATGCACATGCAAAAAAGCACCTGGGAGTGCAAATTCAATGAAAATTCTTTCTTTTTCATTTGCATGGCGAGGCCAGGGTTGTTTTTTAAACTCTGAATCAATTGCCAAACTTGACGTTCGGACGGACAGTCGGATGGATGGACGGACAGTTGGATGGGTGGATGAATGGATGGATGGATGGATGAACAGTCGGATGGACGGACAAACAGATGAATAGTCAGACAAGTCAGATGGATGGATGGACAGTTGGAAAGATGGATGGATGGACGGATGGATGGACGGACGGACAGTCAGATGATGGATGGATGGATGGATGGATGGACAGTTGGAAAAATGGATGGATGGACGGACGGACAGTCAGATGATGGATGGATGGACGAATGGATGGACGGACGAACAGTCGTATGGATGATGGATGGATGGATGGATGGGCGGGCAGTTGTATGGATTGATGGATGGACGGATGGATGGGCGGGCAGTTGTATGGATTGATGGATGGACAGTCGGATGGATGGTCAGACAAGCCAGATGGATGGATGGATGGATGGATAGATAGATGGATGGACGGACGGACAGTCGGATGGATGGTCAGACAAGCCAGATGGATGGATGGATGGATAGATAGATGGACAGACAGTCGGATAGATGGATGGACGGGCGGACAGACAGACAGTCGGATAGATGGACAGACAGTTGGATGGGTGGATGAATGGATGGACAGACGGACGGACGGACACAGAAAGTCATATGGATGGATGGATGGACAGTCGGATGGACGAACAAACGGATGGATGGTCAGACAAGTCATATGGATGGATGGATGGATGGATGGATAGATAGATGGATGGACGGACGGACAGTCGGATGGATGGTCAGACAAGCCAGATGGATGGATGGATGGATAGATAGATGGACAGACAGTCGGATAGATGGATGGACGGGCGGACAGACAGACAGTCGGATAGATGGATGGACGGACAGACGGACAGACAGTCGGATAGATGGATGGACGGAC